>ML791373.1:335253-346297 GCA_009831015.1 Picea engelmannii
CGAGGTCGTAACTTTTGCATACGATCTTTGTTTTAGGCGTATGATAGCTCGTTGGAAAGGTATCGATGAGGATATTCATTGTTTTTTATCAATCATGCCTTTAGATATAATTGAATGCCTCTATCTCTAAAAACCTTCATTTGGGCCCTCAAAATGGCCCCGGAAGTTAAAAACTGCTAAAAATAGTAAATTGCCAAATTTGCCAGAAAAATGTTTTGAGCCAGTCGGAAAAGGTGGGTGGCCGTCGATATCTATGTGGATCAATCCTCCCTCCTTAGGAAGAAATTTTCTCCATTGTGTTGAGTTCTCGGGGGATATGAAAAAGCGTTTGTTGGATCTGCATCTTCGTGAGTTGCTTGTATTGTTGGATAAGTCGCGCTGCTCAATTTGTGGAAGTATGTCAAGAACCTGTTGAGGTTGAGGTTGTTCAACAAGTTGAGATACATGAGAGGATGGTGTTGAAAAGGAATCTTTGATCTTTGTTGCATCCTTTTCGACCTGTTTCTGTTAGATAGAAGGTGCTTGGGGCGAGGCTGTAGTGGTTGCAGTGTCCTGTTGTTCTCCTTTTGAACAGATTGTGAAGAAGCTAAATTTTGCAGTATGAGATACTACCTTGCATCACGTTTTAGGTGGAACAATAGTTGGAACTACCTCTGGTATTCTATAGAGATGACCCCCCAGAGAAACAATGACACTGTGGGGTTGAGAGCCTTAAACAGCGTGGCGCTTCCACATATATTGTTGGCCCAAGAGAACATCACAGACATCTAGTGGGGAAACATCACATATTACCTCATCCTTGAAGGGTTGGATGTCGTATGAAAATCGACACTGTTGGATATCACAGAGATCTCGTCCTTGTTGAAGCCACCCGATGTTGTATGGTTGCAGGTGTGGTGTTGTTGACAATCCCAACTGTTTGATGACCTTTCTTGAGATGAGGTTTTTCTGGCTTCTGCTATCAACAATATAATGCAGCGGGGTCCCTTTCACTGACATCTATGAATGAAAAAGGCGCTCCCCCTCTTCAGGATCTGTTGGTTCTTCTGGTTGAATTGTTGCAGTCGCGGAAATAGGAGTGGGGTCTGCATCAATGATCTGTCCTTTACCAGTATTTTCATAATCAGATTCTAAATTAGGGTTCATCTCCTTGTCTTTGATCTCGACCACCAATGCCTGTTTTGAGCGACATTCATCGGTGTTGTGCTAGGGGATTTTGTGGAAATCACACCATTTTCTGGTGTCCTTCTTTGTCTTCCCATGACCCTTATTTTCCTATGTCTTGGACTGGTTTTAGGGAAGCTATTTGTTAGGGCCATCTTTGTCATACTTCGGTTGTTGCGGATTTGTAGACCCGAATTCCCGTTTGTTCTGGTGCTTAAATTTCTGCTCAATTTTAACAACATATTGATAAGCAGCACCGAGTGATAAGATGTCCAGAAAATCCTTTTCAGTCTGGATGTATCTATGTATATCCCCACGGTATTTTAGAACCAAATTTCACTCGGAGTCTTTGATACCCATCTTGGTGCGCAAGCTATGGAAGGTATTGGTGAACTCCGGCACTGCTTGGCCCCTCTCTTGACGTAGTGTGGTCCATCTCATGTACTGGTCCTCATAGTTGCCAATAGGGTAATATTTTTCTTTTACCGCATCCACAAAAAAATGCCAAGTGGGGTTGGCCCCATAAATTCCAGACTCCTCTGTGGAACTTTGCTCCTAGTAAGTTTCCCACCAATGTTTGACATGAGCGAGAGATTGAAGGAGTGTGAAGGTGATATTTTCTTTGTCGGAAAAAAATTGAATATATAAATAACCTTCTAGAAGATTTAACCATTTTTCTAGGGCTTATGCATCTATCTGTCCTTCAAATACAGGAATATCAAAATTAACTTGTACCTTGAAAGGCGAGGTGCCTCCAAAGTGGTCGCTTGATGAAGATGTGCCTGATGCTATCGGCAGACGTTTGAGGATGTGGTAAAAATTCTCTATTATTTCATCCCTCTGTCACGTGAGAGATTTCTCAAGCAATAGATTGATAAGATCATTGGGGACATGCACTGAAAAAATGATTAAGAGCACCCTTCTCTGGTACCACTGATCCGGATTATTTTCGGCATGAAATGAGATCGGAGATATAATAAAGAAATGCAGAAAGATATCATAGATATTCAATAATATAACAGAAATGTATCAGAGATGCAACCATAAACACAGATATACAATAATACACTATTTCTATTAATGAAAGAAATGTACAGAGACTGCAAAAATACAGAGTGAAAGACTTGCTAGAATGGTGGCAGCTTATCTCTGAGAAGGGATGTGACGGCTACTCGCATTCACAAGAAGATGATTACAAGGAGGATATGAGTTCCTTTTTACAATAAATAGGAATTCCAAGAGTCCTAGACATCCAAAAACCTAACCCTAGGAGATGAAGCGCCAAAATTCATGTGGGCCCCATTTGGGTAAGTTAGTACATCAACTTCTCGAGGTCGTAACTTTTGCATACGATCTTTGTTTTAGGCGTATGATAGCTCGTTGGAAAGGTATCGATGAGGAGATTAATTTTTTTATATCAATCATGCCTTTAGATCTAATTTAATGACTCTATCTTGAAAAACCTTCATTTGGGCCCTCAAAACAACCCTTGAAGTTAAAAACTGCTAAAAATAGTAAATTGCCAAATGTGCCAAAAAATTGTTTTGATCTAGTCGGAAAAGGTGGGTGGCTGCCGATATCTATGTGGATCAATCCTCCCTCCTTAGGAAGAAATTTTCTCCATTGCGTTGAGTTCTCGGGGGAGATGGAAAAGCGTTTGTTGGATCTGCATCTTGGTGAGTTGCTTGTATTGTTGGATAAGTCGCGTTGCTCAATTTGTGGAAGTATGTCAAGAACCTGTTGAGGTTGAGGTTGTTCAACAAGTTGAGATACATGAGAGGATGGTGTGCAAAAGGAATCTTTTCTCTTTGTTGCAGCCTTTTCGACCTGCTTCTGTTAGATAGAAGATGCTTGGGGCGAGGCTGTAGTGGTTGCAGTGTCCTATTGTTCTCCTTTTGAACAGATTGTGAAGAAGCTAAATTTTGCAGTATGAGATACTACCTTGCATCATGTTTTAGGTGGAACAATAGTTGGAACTACCTCTGGTATTCTATAGAGATGACCCCCCAGAGAAACAATGGCACTGCGGGGTTGAGACCCTTAAATAGCGTGGTGCTTCCACATATATTGTTGGCCCAAGAGAACATCACAAACATCCAGTGGGGAAACATAACATATTACCTCATCCTTGAAGGGTTGGATGTCATATGACAATTGGCATTGTTGGATATCACAGAGATCTTGTCCTTGTCAAAGCCACCCGATGTTGTATGGTTGCAGGTGTGGTGTTGTTGACAATCCCAACTATTTGATGACCTTTGTTGAGATGAGGTTTTTCTGGCTTCCGCTATCAACAATATAATGCAGTGGGGTCCCCTTCACTAACATATATGAATGAAAAAGGTGCTCCCCCTCTTCAGGATCTGTTGGTTCTTCTGGTTGAACTATTGCAGTCGCAAAAATAGCAGTGGGGTTTGCGTTAATGATCTGTCCTTTACCAGTATTTTCATAATCGGATTCTGAATCAGGGTTCGGCTCCTTGTCTTTGATCTTGGCCACCAATGACTATTTTGAGAAACATTCATCGGTGTTTTGCTAGGGGATTTTGTGGAAATCACACCATTTTCTGGTGTCCTTCTTTCTCTTCCCATGACCATTATTTTCCTGTGTCTTGGACTAGTTTTCGGGAGGCTGTTTGTTAGGGTCATCTTTGTCATACTTTGGTTGTTGTGTATTTGCAAACCCGAATTCCGGTTTGTTCTGGTGCTTAAATTTCTGCTAAATTTTAACAGCATATCGATAAGCAGCACTGAGTGATGAGATGTTCAGAAAATCCTTTTTAGTCTGGATGTATTTATGTAGAGCCCCACGGTATTTCAGAACCAAATTCGCTCGAAGTCTTTGATACCTAGATTGGTGCACAAGGTATGGAAGGTATTGGTGAACTTTGAATCTATTTGGCCCCTTTCTTGCTGTAGTGTGTTCCATCTCATGTACTGGTCCTCATGGTTGCCAACAGGGTAATACTCTTCTTTTACCCCATCCACAAAAAAATCCCAAGTGGGATCGACCCCATAAATTCCAGACTCCTCTGTGGAAATTTGCTCCCAGTAAGTTTCCCACCAATGTTTGATATGAGGGAGAGATTTAAGGAGTGCGAAGGTGATATTTTCTTTGTCGGAAAAATTGTGAACAGAGAAATGACCTTCAAGCAGAGTTAACCATTTTTCTAGGGCTTCTACATCTATCTATCCTTCAAATACAGGAATATCAAAATTAAATTGTACATTGAAAGGTGAGGTGCCTCCAAAGTGGTCTCTTGATGAAGATGCGTCTGATGCTATCGGCAGGCGTTTAAGGATGTGGGAAAAATTCTCCATCATTTCGTCCCTCTGTCGCGTGAGAGTTTTCTCAAGCAACAGATTGATAGGATCATCTGCTCCATCATTTTTATTTTCTTCTCCCATTGAGGGTTTCTTGGGTATGTGAGAGTGATTGTATTCAAGAGAGACAATCTTGAGACCCAACTTTCTATAATCATACCTCTTCGGGGACATGCACTGAAAAAATGATCAAGAGCAACCTGCTTTGATACCACTGATCCAGATTATTTTCGGCACGAAATGAGATTGGAGATATAATAAATAAATGCACAGAGATATCGCAGATATTCAATAATATAACATAAATGTATCACAGATGCAACCATAAACACATATATACAGTAATATAGGATTTCTATTAATGAAAGAAATGTACAGAGACTGTAAAAATACAGAGTGAAAGACTCGCTAGAATGGTGGCAACTTATCTCTGAGAAGAGATGTGAAGGCTACTCGCATTCGCAAGAAGATGATTACAATCAGGATCTCAGTTCCTTTTTACAGTAACCAATAATTCCAAGACTTCTAGACATCCAAAATCCTAACCCTAGGAGATGAAGCACCAAAATTCATGTGGGCCCCGTTTGGGTAAGTTAGTACATCAACTTCCCTCGGTCGTAACGTTTGCATACGATCTTCGTTTTAGGTGTATAATAGCGCGTTGAAAAGGTATCAATGAGGAGATTCATTATGGGGGCTCAATAATTCTTTTGGCTATCATTGAGAACCTTGATATCGAAAAATCTTCATTTGGGTCCTCAAAATTGCCTCGGAAGTTCAAAATTGCGAAAAATAGTAAATTGCCAAATTTGCCAGAAAATTGTTTTAATCCAATCAAAAAAGGTGGTTGGCCACCGATATCCACCTGGATCAATCCTCCCTCCTTAGGAAGAAATGGTATCCATTACGTTGAGTTCTCGGGGGAGATGGAAAAGTGTTTGTTGGATCTACATCTTGGTGAGTTGCTTGTATTGTTGGAGACATTGCACTGCTCAGTTTGTGGAAGTATGTCAATAACCTGTTGAGGATGAGGTTGTTCAACAAGTCAAGATACATGAGAGGACAGTGTGCAGAAGGAATATTTTCTCTTTGCTGCAGCCTTTTCAACCTTCTTCTGTTGGATAGAAGGTGCTTGGGGCGAGGCTGTAGTTGTTCCAGTGTCATGTTGTTCTCCTTTTCAACAGGTTGTGAAGAAGCTAAATTTTGCAGTATGACATACTACCTTGCGACACTTTTAAGGTGGAACAGTAGTTGGAACTACCTTTGGTATTCTGTAGAGATGACCCCCTAGAGAAACAATCACACTGTAGGGTCAAAACTCATAAAGAGCATGGTGCTTCCACATATATGGTTGGCCCAAGAGAACATCACAGACATCCATTGAGGCAGCATCACATATTACGTCAGCCTTGAACGCTTGGATGTCGTATGACAATCAACACTATTGGCTGACACAGAGATCTCCTCCTTGCCGAAGTCACCCGATGTTGTATGGTTGCGGTTCTGGTCTTGTCGACAATCCCAACTATTTGACGACCTCTGCCGAGATGAGGTTTTTCTGGCTTCCGCTATCAACAATAAAATGCAGTGGGGTCCTTCACCAACATTTGCAAATGAAAAAAGCGCTCCCACTCTTTAGGATCTGTTGGTTCTTCTGGTTGAACTAATGTGGTTGCGACAATAGCAGTGGGGTCTGCGTCAATGATCTATGATTTACAAGTATTTTCAGAATTAGATTCAGAATCAGGTTTCAGCTCCTTGTCTTTGATCCCGGCCACCAATGACTATTTTGAGTGAAATTCATCGGTGTTGTGCCAGGGGATTTTTTGGAAATCACACCATTTTTCAGTGTCCTTCTTAGTCTTCCCATGACCCTTCTTTTCCTATGTCATGGAATGGTTTCAGGAAACTGATTGTTAGGGCCGTCTTTGTCATAATTTGGTTGTTGTGGATTTGCAGACCTGAATTCTCATTTTTTCTAGTGCTTAAATTTCCACTAAATTTTAACAGTATATCGATAAGAAGCATCGAGTGATGACATGTCCAGAAAATCCATTTTAGTCTGGATTTATCTATGTAGATCCCCACGGTATTTCAAAACCAAATGTCGCTCCGAGTCTTTGATACCCAGCTTGGTGCACAAGGTATGGAAGGTATTGGTGAACTCTAGAACTTCTTGGCCCCTCTTTTTCTGTAGTGTGGTCCATCTCATGTACTGGTCCTCATAGTTTCCAACAGGGTACTATTGTTCTTTCATCGCATCCACAAAAAAAACCCCAAGTGGGATCTGCCCCATAAATTCGAGACTCCTCTGTGGAAATTTTCTCCCAGTAAGTTTCCAACCAATGTTTGACATGAGGGAGAGCTTTAAGGAGTGTGAAGGTGATATTTTCTTTGTCAGAAAAATTGTGACCAGAGAAATAACCTTCTAGCAGAGTTAACCATTTTTCTAGGGCTTCTGCATCTATTTGTCCTTCAAATACAAGAATATCAAAATTAACTTGTACCTTGAAAGGTGAGGTGCCTCCAAAGTGGTATCTTGATGAATATGTGCCTGATGCTATCTACAGGCGTTTAAGGATATAGGAAAAATTCTACATCATTTCTTCCCTCTGTCACGTGAGAGCTTGCTCAAGCAACAGATTGATAGTATCGTCTGCTCCGTCGTTTCTCTTTTCCTCCACCATTGAGGGTTTCTTGGGTGTGAGAGAGTGATTTTATTCAGGAGAGACAAGATCGAGACCCAAATTTCTATAATCGGACCTCGTCGAGGACATGCACTGAAAAAACGATCAAGAGTAGCCTGCTCGGATACCACTGATCCAGATTATTTTCGGCACGAAATGAGATCGGAGATATAATAAAGAAACACATAGAGATATCGCAGATATTCAATAATATAACAGAAATGTATCAGAGATGCAACCATAGACATAGATATACAATAATACACAATTTATTTTAATGAAAGAAATGTACAGAGACTGTAAAAATACAAAGTGAAAAACTCGCTAGAATGGTGGCAGCTTATCTCTCAAAAGAGATGTGAGGGATACTCGCATTCACAAGAAGATGATTACAATGAGGATCTGAGGGCATTTTTACAATAACCAGGAATTCCAAGAGTCCTATACATCAAAAAACCTAACCCTGGGAGATGAAGCGCCAAAAGTCAAGTGGGCCTCGTTTGGTTAAGTTAGTACATCAATTTCCCGGGGTCGTAACTTTTGCATATGATCTCCGTTTTAGGCGTATGATAGCTCGTTGGAAAGGTATATATTAGGAGATTAATTTTTGGTTCTCAATCATTCCTTTGGCTATAATTGAAAACCTCTATCTCTAAAAACGTTAATTTGGGCCCTCAAAATGGCCCCGGAAGCTAAAACCTGCTAAAAATAGTAAATTGTTAAATTTGCCAGAAAATTATTTTGAGCCAGTCAAAAAAGGTGGGTGATCCAGGTGGATATCAGTGGCCACCCAAATTTTCCAAATGGCTCAAAATAGTTTTCTGGCAATTTTGGCAATTTACTATTTTTAGCAGGTTTTAACTTCCGGGGCCATTTTGAGGGTCCAAATGAAGGTTTTTCGAGATTGAGGTTCTCAATGATAACCTAAGGAATTATTGAGCCCCAAAAATAAATCTCCTTGAAGATACCTTTCCAACGAGCTATCACATGCCTAAAACGGAGATCGTATGCAAAAGTTACGACCCCGAGAAGTTGATGTACTCACTTACCCAAACGGGGCCCACATGACTTTTGGCGCTTCATCTCCTAGGGTTAGGTTTTTGGATGTCTAGGACTTTTGGCATTCCCGTTTATTGTAAAAAGTCCTTCAGAGCCTCATTGTAATCATCTTCTTGAGAATGTGAGTAACTGTCACATCTTTTCTCAGAGATAAGCTGCCACCATTCTAGCGAGTCTTTCACTCTGTATTTTTACAGTCTCTGTACATTTCTTTCATTAATAGAAATTGTGTATTATTGTATCTATATGCTTATGGTTGCATCTCTGATATATTTATGTTATATTACTGGATATACGCGATATCTCTGTGTATTTATTTATTATATCTCTGCTCTCATTTCATGCCGAAAATAATCTGGATCAGTGGGTGGCCACCAATATCCACCTGGATCAATCCTCCCTCCTTAGGAAGAAATGGTCTCCATTGCATTGAGTTCTTGGGGAAGATGGAAAAGTGTTTGCTGGATCTGCATCTTGGTGAGTTGTTTGTATTGCTGGAGACATCGTGCTGCTTAGTTTGTGGAAGTATGTCAAGAACCTGTTGAGGCTGAGGCTGTTCAACAAGTTGAGATACATGAGAGGATGGTGTGCAGAAGGAATCTTTTCTCTTTTTTGCAGACTTGTCAACCTACTTCTGTTGGATAGAAGGTGCTTGGGGTGAGGCTGTAGTGGTTGCAGTGTCTTGTTGTTCTCCTTTTCAACAGATTGTGAAGAAGCTAAATTTTTCAATATGAGATACTACCTTGCAGCACGTTTTAGGTGGAACAATAGTTGGAACTACCTATGGTATTCTGTAGAGATGACCCCCCAGAAAAAAAATGACACTACGGGGTCGAGACTCATAAACAACGTGGTGCTTCCACATATATGGTTGGCCCAAGAGAACATCACAAACATCCAGTGGGGAAACATCACATATTACCTCATCCTTGAAGGGTTGGATGTTGTATGACAATCGAAACTGTTGGCTGACATGGAGATCGCGTCCTTTCCGCAGCCATCCGATGTTGTATCGTTGCGGGTGTGTTGTTGTCAACAATCCCAACTATTTGATGACCTCTACTGAGATGAGTTTTTTATGGCTTCCTCTATAAACAATAAAATGCAGCGGGGTCCCCTTCACCCACATCTGTGAAGGAAAATGGCACTCCCCCTCTTCAGGATCTGTTAGTTCTTATGGTTGAACTATTGTGGTCGCGACAATAGAAGTGGGGTCTACGTCAATGATTTGTCCTTTACCAGTATTTTCAGAATCGAATTCTGAATCAGGTTTCGTCTCCTTGTCTTTGATCTCGGCCACCAATGACTGTTTTGAACAACATTCATCGGTTTTGTGCCAGGGGATTTTGTGTAAATCACACCATTTTCCGGTGTCCTTCTTTGTCTTCCTGTGACCCTTCTTTTCCTGTGTCTTGGATTGGTTTTCTGGAGACTGTTTGTTAGGGTCGTCTTTGCCATACTTTGGTTGTTGCAGATTTGCATACATGAATTCCCATTTGTTCTAGTGCTTAAATTTCCACTCAATTTTAACAGCATATCGATAAGCAGCACTGAGTGAAGAGTTGTCCAGAAAATCCATTTCAGTCTGGATTTATCTGTGTAGAGCCCCACGGTATTTTAGAACCAAATGTCGCACGAAGTCTTTGATACCTAGCTTGGTGCGCAAGGTATGGAAGGTATTGGTAAACTTTGGAACTTCTTGGCCCCTCTCTTCCTGCAGTGTGGTCCATCTCATGTACTGGTCCTCATAGTTTCCAACAGGTTAATACTGTTCTTTTACCGCATCCACAAAAAAATCCCAAGTGGGATCTGCCCCATAAATTCCAGACTCCTCTGTGGAACTTGTTAGCACTCTGTAATTTTCCCAAGGCTGAAAAAGGCAATCACAGAGGCAACATCAGAACCGCTTCGAGTCTTGGATCTAGCCCTCCAAGACTCAGAGAGGGATCTCTCTATGTAATGTTTAGCTTTGTTTGAAAATGATATTAGGCTAGGTAATGAGAACATTGGGTTTTGTTGTAAAAAAGGGTTTATAAATTGGTTGAGACAGCTTACGCATACATTGGGCTATGGAGTCTGAAATTAAACAAATCTGAGAAACAACCAGAAATGACAAAGAAAACCTTCACAGGGCAAGATAACACGCTCACTGGATCGTTAATAATTTAAGTGATGGACAGAGGAAAAGAAAAGGGAAACAACTCCAACTAACAAGCACTTAAGAATCTCTTAGCTGAAGATATTTAGAAGATGAACATTAAAATCTGTAGAATCGGAAGCAGGGTATCAGGGATAAATCCTACAACATAACGCTATTCATACAGATTAGATTCAGATACAAAGTGATTACAGAGCGAGAATACATTTAACTGGGAAAATACATCACCAGTAAATATGCACAGGAATCCTGTGAAGAGCCTCTTTCATTAATGGCAGATCAAAAATGTTACAGCTCGGTAGCCTCCAGGGCGTGAAGATCCAACCATATTACATTAAAATCATATCAATAAATAGTATAGGTCTCTTCCATAATTTCCGAGAGTCGTTTCAACCGTCTCGGCCGAAAATAGCCACCATTCCCACCAAATTCGGAGTTTGTTGCCATAAAAAATGGACCGTTTCACTGCGAAATAGGGGTCCGTTCAGACGTGATTTTATCCTCAATGATGACACCTGGGCGAAAACTGAAGGAGGTTATTGGAGATTGGCATGTGCTGGACAAAAACCTCCTTCGGTTTCGCAAAATTCATCTCCAGCTGGCCGTGGCAGCTCCTGCAAAATCGGGACTGAAACGGAAAATGACAAATCTTG
>ML791373.1:346491-356988 GCA_009831015.1 Picea engelmannii
ATGGGACTTAGGATTAGTTTTTTGTTTATTTTATTTTTTACTTTTTCTTTTTAATATGTTTTATGTTTTTATATGTTACGTTTTTTCTTTTGTTTTTGTTTTATTTAAAATTGTTTTGGTTTTTGTTTTATTTCTTTTTGTTTCTTTAATGTTTTTTGATATTTTTTAATATTTTGTTTATTTAATTTTTATGATTTTATTTTTAATATGTTTTATATTATGTTTGTTTTTAATTTATTTTATTGCTTTTTTACTTTTTAAAAGTTTTATAATGTTTTTTAAATATTATTTAATTTTTAAAAATAACCCTAATTATTAACTAAGATGCTAACCTTAATTAATAATTAATTAATTAAAAATTAATTAATGATTAATTAATTAGTAAAAGAGTTGTTTATTAATCATTAACCTATATTACTCACTAAATTAATAATTAATTAATAATTAATCAATTATTAAATAGTCATTATTAATCAAACTTAATCTAGCTTAACCTTATCACTAATATTTTGTTTATCCTAAGTCCACTTACGCAGGGATGGAAGGAAGGATAATGGAGGCTGAATAAAGACAAGGGGGAGAGGATGCAGCGGATGAAGGATGCAGAAGGTGATGGAGGACTGAGCGACAAGAGTGGAGGGAGGAAACAGAATCACCTGAGCTATACTTCGTCACCCGGAGAGATGCCAAATAGATACATATTAGTCAGAAGACTGATTCCCATAATTTATGGGGTGATAACAGAACTTTTCTCCCAGTAAGTTTCCCACCAATGTTTGACATGAGGGAGAGCTTTAAGGAGTGCAAAGTTGATCTTTTCTTTGTCGGAAAAATTGTGAACAGAGAAATAACCTTCTAGCAGAGTTAACCATTTTTCTAGGGCTTGTGCATCTATCTGTCCTTCAAATACAGGAATATCAAATTTAACTTGTACCTTGAAAGGCGAGGTGCCTCCAAAGTTGTCTCTTGATGAAGATGCACCTGATGCTATCGGTAGGCGTTTAAGGATGTGGGAAAAATTCTCCATCATTTCATCCCATTGTCGCGTGAGAACTTGCTCAAGCAACAGATTGATAGGATCGTCTTCTCTATCATTTTTATTTTCTTCTGCCATTGAGGGTTTCTCGGGTGTGAGAGAGTGATTGTCTTCAAGAGAGACAAGCTCGAAACCCAACTTGCTATAATTGGACCTTGTCGGGGACTTTCACTGAAAAAAATGATCAAGAGAAACCTACTCTGATACCACTGATCCATATTATTTTCAGCACAAAATGATATCGGAGATATAATAAAGAAACACACAGAGATATCACAGATATTCAATAATATAACAAAAATGTATCAGAGATGCAACCATAAACACAGATATATAGTAATACATGATTTCGATTAATGAAAGAAATGTACAGAGACTATAAAAATACAGAGTGAAAGACTTGCTACAATGGTGTCAGCTTATCTCTGAGAAGAGATGTGATAGCTATTCGCATTCGCAAGAATATGATTACAACGAGGCTCTGAGGGCCTTTTTACAATAACCATGAATGCCAAGAGTTCTAGACATCCAAAAACCTAACCCTAGGAGATGAAGCACCAAAAGTCATGTGGACCCCGTTTAGGTAAGTTAGTACATCAACTTCCTTGGGTCATAACTTTTTCATATGATCTATGTTTTAAGCGTATGATAGATACCACTGACAAACTCTATCTTGAAAAAACTTCATTTGGGCCCTCAAAATGGCCCCGGAAGTTAAAAACTGCTAAAAATAGTAAATTGCCAAATTTGCCAGAAAATTATTTTGATACAGTCGGAAAAGGTGGGTGGCCATTGATATCCACCTGGATCAATCCTCCCTCCTTAGGAAGAAATGGTATCCATTGCGTTGAGTTCCCGGGGGATCTGGAAAAGCATTTGCTGGATCTGCATCTTGGTGAGTTGCTTGTATTGTTGGAGACATTGCGCTACTCAGTTTGTGGAAGTATGTCAAGAACCTGTTGAGGCTGAGGTTGTTTAGCAAGTCGAGATACATGAGAGGATGGTGTGTAGAAGGAATATTTTCTCTTTCTTACAGACTTGTCGACCTGCTTCTGTTGGATAGAAGGTGCTTAGGGCAAGGCTGTAGTGGTTGCAGTGTCCTGTTGTTCTCCTTTTGAATAGATTGTGAAGAAGCTAAATTTTGCAGTATGAGATACTATCTTGCGGCACTTTTTAGGTGGAACAGTAGTTGGAACTACCTCTGGTATTCTATAGAGATGACCCCCCAGAGAAACAATAACACTACGGGGTCGAGATTCATAAACAGCATGGCGCTTCCACATATATGGTTGGCCCAAGAGAGCATCACAGACATCTAGTGGGGAAACATCACATACTACCTCATCCTTGAAGGGTTGGATGTCGTATGACAATCAACACTGTTGGCTGACGTGGAGATCGCATCCTTTCTGCAGCCAACCGATGTTGTATGGCTGTGGGTGTGGTGTTGTCGACAATCCCAACTATTTGACAACCTCAGCTGAGATGAGGTTTTTATGGCTTCCACTCTCAACAATAAAATGTAGCGGGGTCCCCTTCACCCACATCTGTAAATCAAAAAGGTGCTCCCCCTCTTCAGGATCTGTTGGTTCTTCTGGTTGAACTGATGCGGTTACGACAATAGCAGTGAGATCTGCATCAATGATCTATCATTTACAAGTATTTTCAGAATCGGATTCTGAATTAGGGTTCGGCTCCTTGTCTTTGATCTCAGCCACCAATGACTGTTTTGAGCAACATTCATCAGTGTTGTGCTAGGGGTGTTTGTGGAAATCAAGCCATTTTCCAGTGTCCTTCTTTGTCTTCCCATGACCCTTCTTTTCCTATGTCTTGGATTGGTATTCGGGAGACTATTTGTTAGGGTCGTCTTTGTCATACTTTGGTTGTTGCGGATTTGCAGACCCAAAATCCCATTTTTTCTGGTGCTTAAAATTCTGCTCAATTTTAATAGTATATCGATAAGCAACACCGAGTGATGAAATGTCCAGAAAATCCATTTCAGTCTGGATGTATCTGTGTAGAGCTCGACAGTATTTCAGAACCAATTGTCGCTAGGAGTCTTTGATACCCATCTTGGTGCGCAAGGTATGGAAGGTATTGGTGAACTCTGTAACCACTTGGCCCCTCTCTTACTGCAGTGTGGTCCATCTCATGTACTAGTCCTCATAGTTTCCAATAGGGTAATACTATTCTTTTACCACATCCAAAAAAAAATCCCAAGTGGTATCGGCCCCATAAATTCCAGATTCCTCTGTGGAACTTTGCTCCCAATAAGTTTCCCACCAATGTTTGACATGAGGGAGAGCTTTAAGGAGTGCGAAGGTGATCTTTTCTTTGTCATAAAAATTGTAAATAGAGAAATAACCTTCTAGAAGAGTTAACCATTTTTCTAGGGCTTCTGCATTTATATGTTCTTCAAATACAGGAATATCAAAATTAACTTGTACCTTGAAAGGCGAGGTGCCTCCAAAGTGGTCACTTGATGAAGATGTGCTTGATGCTATCAGTAGGCATTTAAGGATGTGGGAAAAATTCTCCATCATTTTGTCCCTCTGTCACGTCAGAGCTTTCTCAAGCAATAGATTGATAGGATCGTCTACTCCGTCGTTTTTCTTTTCTTCTACGATTGAGGGTTTCTTGGGTGTGCAAGAGTGATTGTGTTCAAGAGAGACAAGCTCAAGACCCAACTTTCTATAAGCGTATCTCATCGGGGACATGCACTGAAAAAACAATCAAGAGCAACTTGATCTGTTACCACTGATCTGGATTATTTTCGGCACGAAATGAGATCGAAGATATAATAAAGAAACTCACAGATATATCGAAGATATTCAATAATATAACAAAAATGTATCATAGATGCAACCATAAACACATATATACAGTAATAAATGATTTCTATTAATGAAATAAATGTACAGCGACTGTAAAAATACAGAGTGAAAGACTCGCTAGAATGGTGGCATCTTATCTCTGAGAAGAGATGTGACGGCTACTCGCATTCGCAAGAATATGATTAAAATGAGGCTCTAAGGGACTTTTTACAATAACCAGGAATGCCAAGATTCCTAGACATCCAAAAACCTAACCCTAGGAGATGTAGCGCCAAAAGTCATGTGGGCCCCGTTTGGGTAAGTTAGTACATCAACTTCCCGGGGTCGTAACATTTGCATACAATCTCTGTTTTAGGCATATGATATCTCGTTGGAAAGGTATAGATGAGGAGATTAATTTTGGAGACTCAATCATGCTTTTAGAAATCAATGAGAAACTCAATCACTCAAAACCTTCATTTGGGCCCTCAAAATGGCCCCAGAAGTTAAAAACTGCTAAAAATAGTAAATTTCCAAATTTGCCAGAAAATTATTTTGAGCCAGTCAAAAAAGGTGGGTGGCCACCAATATCCACCTGGATCAATCCTCCTTTCTTAGGAAGCAATGGTATCCATTGCGTTGATTTCCCAGGGGAGATGGAAAAGCGTTTGTTGGATCTACATCTTGATGAGTTTCTTGTATTGCTAGAGACATCGCGCTGCTTAGTTTGTGGAAGTATGTCAAGAACCTGTTAAGGTTGAGGATGTTCAAAAAGTTGAGATAAATCAGAGGAAGGTGTGTAGAAGAAATATTTTCTCTTTGTTGCATCCTTGTCAACCTACTTCTATTGGATAGAAGGTGCTTGGGGCGAGGTTGTAGTGGTTGCAGTGTCCTGTTGTTCTCCTTTTGAACAGATTGTGAAGAAGCTAAATTTTGTAGTATGAGATACTACCTTGCGGAATGTTTTAGGTGGAACAGTAGTTGTAACTACCTCTAGTATTCCATAGAGATGACACCCCAGAGAAATAATGACACTACGGGGTCGAGACTCATAAACAACGTGGCGCTTCCACATATATGGTTGGCCCAAGAGAACATCACAGACATCCAATGGGGAAACATCACATATTACCTCATCCTTGAAGGGTTGGATGTCATATGACAATCAACACTGTTGACTGACATAGATATATCATCCTTTCCGAAGCCAACCGATGTTGTATGGCTGCGGGTGTGGTGTTGTTGACAATCCCAACTATTTGATGACCTGTGCTGAGATGAGATTTTTTGGGCTTCCGCTATCAACAATAAAATGTAGTGGGGTCCCCTTCACCCACATCTGTGAATGGAAAAGGTGCTCCCCCTCTTCAGGATCTGTTGGTTCTTTTGGTTGAACTGCTACGGTCGCGACAATAGCAGTGGGGTCTGCATCAATGATCTGTCCTTTACCAGTATTTTCAGAATTGGATTATGAATCAGGGTTCGGCTCCTTATCTTTGATCTTGGCCACCAATGACTTTTTTGAGTGACATTCATCGGTGTTGTTCCAGGGGTGTTTGTGGAAATCACACCATTTCCAGTGTCCTTCTTTGTCTTCCCATGACCCTTCTTTTCGTGTTTCTTGGACTGGTTTTCAGGAGATTGTTTGTTAGGGTTGTCTTTGTCATACTTTGGTTGTTGCGGATTTGCAGACTCAAATTCCCATTTGTTCTGGTGCTTAAATTTCTATTCAATTTCAACAGCATATCGATAAGCAGGACTGAGTGATGAGATGTCTAGAAAATCCGTTTCAGTCTGGAATTATCTGTGTAAAGCCCCATAGTATTTTAGAACCAAATGTCACTCGGAGTCTTTGATACCCATCTTGGTGCACAAGGTATGGAAGGTATTGGTGAACTCTAGAACCGCTTGGCCCCTCTCTTGCTGCAGTATGTTACATCTCATGTACTGGTCCTCATAGTTGCCAACAGAGTAATACTGTTCTTTTACCGCATCGACAAAAAAATCCCAAATGGGATCGGCCCCATAAATTCTAGACTCCCCTGTGGAACTTTGCTCCCAGTAAGTTTCCCACAAATTTTTGACATGAGGGAGAGCTTTAAGGAGTGCGAAGGTGATCTTTTCTTTGTCAGAAAAATTGTGAACAGAGAAATAACCTTCTAGCAAAGTTAACCATTTTTCTAGGGCTTCTGCATCTATCTTTCCTTCAAATACACGAATATCAAAATTAACTTGTACCTTGAAAGGTGAGGTGCCTCCAAAGTAGTTTCTCTATCAATATGTGCTTTATGCTATCGGTAGGCATTAAAGGATGTGGGAAAAAATCTCCATCATTTTGTCCCTCTGTCGCGTGAGAGCTTTCTCAAGCAATAGATTGATAGGATCGTCTACTCCATTGTTTTTCTTTTCTTCCGCCATTGAGGGTTTCTTGGGTGTGAGATAGTGATTTTATTCATGAGAGACAAGCTCAAGACCCAACTTGATATAATCAGACTTTTTCAGGGACATCCACTAAAAAAACAATCAAGAGCAGCTTGTTCTGATACCACTGATCCAGATTATTTTTGGCACGAAATGAGATCGGAGATATAATAAATAAACGCATAGAGATATCACAGATATTCAATAATATAACAAAAATGTATCAGAGATACAACCATAAACAAAGATATACAGTAATACATGATTTATATTAATGAAAGAAATGTACAAAGACTGTAAAAATACAGAGTGAAAGACTCGCTAGAATGGTGGCAACTTATCTCTGAGAAAACATGTGACGTCTACTCGCATTCACAAGAAGATGATTACAATGAGGATATGAGGGCCTTTTTATAATAACCAATAATTCCAAGAGTCCTAGACATCCAAAAACCTAACCCTAGGAGATGAAGCGCCAAAAGTCATGTGGGCCCCGTTTGGGTAAGTTAGTACATCAACTTCCCGGGGTCGTAACTTTTGCATACGATATATGTTTTAGGCATATGATAGATCGTTGGAAAGGTATCAACAAGGAGATTCATTTTGAGGGTTGAATAATTCCTTTTGAAATCATTGAGAACCTCGATCTTTAAAAACCTTCATTTGGGCCCTCAAAATGGCCCCAGAAGTTAAAAACTGCTAAAAATAGTAAATTGTCAAATTTGTGAGAAAATTGTTTTGAGCCAGTCGAAAACGGTGGGTGGCCACCAATATCCATATAGATCAATCCTCCCTCCTTAGGAACCAATGGTATCCATTGCGTTTAGTTCCCAGGGGAGATGGAAAAGCGTTTGTTGGATCTGCATCTTGGTGAGTTGCTTGTATTGCTGGAGGAATCGCACTGCTCAGTTTGTGGAAGTATGTCAAGAACCTGTTGAGGCTAAGGTTGTTCAACAAGTCGAGATACATGAGAGGATGGTTTGTAGAAGGAATATTTTCTCTTTTTTACAGCATTTTCGACCTGCTTCTGCTGGATAGAAGATGCTTGGGGCGAGGCTATAGTCGTTGCAATGTCATGTTGTTCTCCTTTTGAATAGATTGTGAAGAAGCTAAATTTTGCAGTATGAGATACTACCTTGTGACACTTTTTAGGTGGAACAGTAGTTGGAACTACCTCTAGTATTCTGTAGAGATGACCCCCCAGAGAAACAATGACACTGTAGGGTCGAGACTCATAAACAACGTGACGCGTCCACATATATGGTTGGCCCCAGAGAACATCACAGACATCCAGTGGGGAAAAATCACATATTACCTCATCCTTGAAGGATTGGATGTCGTATGACAATTGGCACTGTTGGCTGACATGGAGATCGCATCCTTGCCGAAGCCACCCGATGTTGTATGGATGTGGGTGTGGTGTTGTCGACAATCCCAACTGTTTGACGACCTCTACTGAGATGAGGTTTTTCTGGCTTCTGCTATCAACAATAAAATGTAGTGGGGTCCCCTTCACCCACATCTATTAATGAAAAAGGTTCTCCCCTTCTTCAGGATCTGTTGGTTCTTCTACTTGAACTGTTGCGGTCACAACAATACCAGTGGGTTCTGTGTCAATAATCTGTCCTTTACTAGTATTTTCAGAATCGGATTATGAATCAGGGTTCGGCTCCTTGTATTTGATCTCAACCACCAATGACTGTTTTGAGCGACATTCGTCGGTGTTGTGCTAGGGGCTTTTGTGGAAATCACACCATTTTCCAGTGTCCTTCTTTGTCTTCTCGTGACCCTTCTTTTCCTGTGTCTTGGACTGGTTTTTCAGGAGACTGTTTGTTAGGGTTGTCTTTGTCATACTTTGGTTTTTGCGGATTTTCAAACCCAAATTCCCGTTTGTTCTGGTGCTTAAATTTCTTCTCAATTTTAACAACATTTCGACAAGCAGCACTGAATGATGAGATGTCCAAAAAATCCATTTCAGTCTAGATGTATCTCTGTAGAGCCCCACAGTATTTCAGAATCAAATGTCACTCGGAGTCTTTGATACCCAGCTTGGTGCACAAGGTATGGAAGGTATTATTGAAATCCAGAACTGCTTGGCCCCTCTCTTGTCGTAGTGTGGTCCATCTCATGTACTGGTCCTCATAGTTGCCAACAGGGTAACACTGTTCTTTTACTGCATGCACAAAAAAATCCCAAGTGGGATCGACCCCATAAATTCCAAACTCCTTTGTGGAAATTTTCTCCCAGTAAGTTTCCCACCAATGTTTGACATGAGTGAGAGCTTTAAGGAGTGCGAAGGTGATCTTTTCTTTGTCAGAAAAATTATGANACAAAGAAATAACCTTCTAGCAGAGTTAACCATTTTTCTAGGGCTTCTGCATCTATATGTCCTTCAAATACAGAAATATCAAAATTAACTTGTACCTTGAAAGGTGAGGTGTGTTGGATTACTCAGAGGGGGGGTGAATCAGTAATAGCATAATTATAATCCTTTTTCTTCAAGTGTTATATCAATGTAGAATTATTATCCAATAATGAGAAGTAATAAATAAACAATCACACACATACACAGTACACCAGTGTTTTATGTGGAAACCCAAATTGGGAAAAAACCACGGAATGCTTTTTCTTATATGTCTTGAAGAATTACATTCATTGGAAGCACCAACTTCCTTTGTTTTCCAGCTGCAACTGGAAGGAGGGTCCAACCCCCTAGTTTCTTAGGCTACAACCTTAGGGAAGCTCCAACTCCCCAAATATCTAGCTACAACCAGAAGGAGGCTACAAACCCTAATGTTCTCCAGCTACAACCGGAAGATGGCTACAACCACCTGTCCTAGCCCCGTCCTGCCACCCTGAAGTAGAAGTTGAATGATGGAACCACTATCACACTATCACTGTGAGATATAACGATGTAAACCTGTACCAATAAACCTGAACCATGCATCAACCATGCATCAACCTGTACCTCAACCTGTAATCAACCTATACCATAAACAAGTGCATCAACCATGCACCAACCTGTAATCAACTTGTACCATAAAAAAGTGCATCAACCATGCACCAACCGGTAATCAACCTGTACCATAAACAAGTGCATCCAACCATGTACCAAGTATGTTCCAATCATGTGCCAACTACTCATCAACTATGGCTCATCAATATGTACCAACATCATCAACTATACACCTTATGTATGTGGGCCAACTCATCAACTACTTTTCTCAACCATGTACTCAACATGTACCACAACAAAAAGAACTCATCAATTTTATAATCCAAATATGATTTGTAGCTCTGTAATAAACCTGGTGTATATGATCACATTCCTGCAAACCTTCCTTAACTTTAAAAACAAGAGACTAGCATTTTCATCAAACTTTTCTTTAGTCTCACATGCCTAGTTTTGGATTAGTCACCAACCCTAACTTGAAGTAATAATAACTTTGAACCTGTAATGTATAAATATATGAACCTGATACAAAATGTTCTTTAGTGTGTTTAATTCAATTCCTCCAAGTTTCACTACTTGGAACCTCTCATAAAAGGAGTTATAGAAAAAATGGCATACCTTGTTGAATTTTGGCTTATTCTAGAGAGAGACCTTGTAGAGTGTGCCCTGCACAAATTTTTTGATGAATTGATATGAAACTATTACATAGAATACTACAGAATGTACCCTAACCAACACATTTGGTCTCACTAAATTGGAATCTTTTATGAAGAAGTTATGACATTTTTACCCAAAACACCTAATTTTGACTAGTTTCAGGACTGGCGACAAACCCTATTTTCCACGGAGTTTAACTCCCAAAATACGACCAACAAGCTGAATTTTTTACCACAGATACTTGGATATGTTTTCTGACTTTCATAGCAATTTCAGGATCTGAATTATTATAGAAAAACATTTATAGTGAAAATGGTGAGATGACCTGTAAATAACATACCTTAGAAAGCAACATCAAAAGAATTTATTCTTCCTTGCATTTCGACCTTCTTTTCTTCACCTTCACTCAGAATTCCGGTTTAGATATCCTTGGTTACCTAAGACACATATAGATATTCAATATTCTCAAGTTTTATTCAAATGAGAGAGCCTTGCCTCTTATTTATACTCTCAAAGTAGCTTCCTTAAAAACATCTTCTAGGTCACTTGGCCCACTTTCCTTATTTTAGGGTTGGGTCCACTTCTAATTTCTCCATTAAATTTATTATTGAAATAAT
>ML791373.1:382708-409716 GCA_009831015.1 Picea engelmannii
ATCGAAACTTTTAGTTTTGGTTTTCCTCATAGACCTTGTCTTACCCTTTGTTATTTTACACCTTGTTCACCCTGTATGTTTGATTACATATGCTCATTGAATCCTTAGTCCATCACATTCATCTTGATTGACAAAAGTTGACTAAGGTTTTGGGTTTCTCTGACTTTTTCTGATTTTTTGAAGCCTGGCTCTTGGGCCTATGTTAGTAGGGCGTTGGTGCTCCCCCTTTGCTTAGAAATGAGTGTTATAATGCTCCAGTGTCCCTTACACCATAGCTCCAGCCTCTCCTTTGCAAAAAACACATTCTAGAATTGTCTTTTCTAAGGTTCAGACCCTGTTTTTTCCCTTGCTCAGCTTCTCTGTGCTTCAGCACTTCTTCCTATTGACCTTTGACACTTTGCTTTCTGAGAAATAATCACTTTGCTGCTCAGATTTGGTGACCCTCTTCCTTATTTTGAGTTTTTTCTCCTATTGAGAACTTGGAATCAATCCACCGCTTTCTCCTCTCTTATCTGACTGAGTGGAAACTCTAGTGAAGGACATTAAAAATATGAGAATCATCTCAATGGTTCTTTGAGGTCATTGTTCTTAGCATCTTTATTTTGTGTGAAAAAATTTATTTTCTTTGTTATATTTTGTTGTCTTTTTGCTTTTTGTTTCAATCATAGCAAGAGGGTGTGTCGTTTGTGCGACATCTTCTTATGCTTGTCCGAATCTCCTTGATCTAAAAGGGTAGCTGGTAGGAGAAGTTTTGCATTGAATTAATCATCATTCGCATACAAATGACAAAGATACATCTTAGTGATTGGTTTGCATATCAGGAGGCATTTCTGAAATGTTTTAGAATTACATTGGATTTGATTGAGAACAAATTAATTGAGGACATTCCTTACTACTGTTTGATAGTGAAAACGACTCTTTCTCTCTTCCTTAAATAGGAATTCATTGAAAAGAAACAATTGCTTATCATATTTTATGCATTTTTTTGGGAATTGAGTCATCATTCCATTAGTCTTCACTTTCATACACCCTCTGAGTAAACAACAACCACTAAAATCAATGTTTAACTAAAATTTATTAGACTTTTTACATCTTTGTTAGCAAACCTACCTTAGTTTAAGGTGTAGGGCTTTGAAATAGGTTGAAAGGATAACTTTCCAAAGCTATCAAACAAACTTAGTATCTTGCGGTAGGGAGAGTGAAATCCAATTGTTCTATAGGCTTTCTGGGATCCCCCTCTCACACAAGGGTTACGCACGAGGTCGCATTCGGGTGAATTACAGAGATTATCCCTCTGTGGTTCAACTGTTTGTAGTGGTCAGATCATATATTGGGGGTCACTTGAAGGTATACCCACAATTATGTGTGGGAGCCTCTCGAGTTGATTTTAGACTTGTTATTCTGCCCATACGTTTCGGATCAGACTGTCGACTGTACCCTCCCAGGGGATGACTGCGAGTTGGTGACCTTAGCAGCCACAATCTTTAGGGTCTTACACAAGGTGACGGTGAAGGGAAGTCTCACTCTACCTAGAAAAGACAATGGTCAAACTCACTCGGGCTCCTTGGAGGGTAAATCCACAATTACTACGTGGAAGATTGCACCAAGGCATAAGTCCATTAAGCAGGTAACCGACATAAATGATCCACCCGCTCTATCCTCGCCCCTTCCTATTTTGATCTCGTGACGTTGGATTTCATCACCAACTAGTGGTTTCATCGTGGGAAGGTTTTGTTTGATTGTTTTCTTCTCAAATTCATAGCGTGTGTTGTTCATTTTTACTTAGTGGACCTTAGGTCAAGTCAATGTTAATGGCATCGAATCTCGCGAGTACCAATGGAGGAACCCCTTCTCCTGGGGAACCTTATACCTTTCCTTTGTTTGGAAACTTTGGTCCTCTGTACATTGCCACACTGAGTCTTCCGGGACTCACCATTGGATTACAAGCTTGGTTTTTCCCCACTCTGTTTATCTCGAATCCTCCCAATGTTTCAGCTGAACCTAATACTTTAGATGTCAGTACACCACCCACACATCAATCTCACGTCGACTTTTCTCCTTCTTCGCCTAGTGAAATCTCTAAAGCAAGTAGCCAGGTTGATTAGAAGAAGAAGAAACGGAAAGAGAAGAAGAAGAAGAGCCCGAAAAGGACCAAGACCCAAACAACATCAGATGTTGGATCCAAGCAACCAACTACTTTTAATAGTACTGGGAGTGTTGATGAGGTCAACAAGATTAAAATGAAGAATCTGAAACCCAAATTCACTTGCAGCCTTTGTAAGGGTGACTAATTTCTGAGGGATTTCCCCAGTCTTATCCAAGTCTTAGAAATTTGGTCCTCCACATCATCATCCTTTGTCGATCATGCTGATGATACCCCGTCAACTAGTGATGTTAAGGTTGGTAAGACGAAGAAAACTGTCAATTTCTCTTGCATGTTATGTAAAGGTGATCATTACTCTCACCTTTATCCTGGTATGGACGAGGCTTCTTCGCTTTTGGAAAAACTTCAACTTCCAAAAGGTTATCATAATATTTCCCCCAACCCATTGTTAGTTGATGGAATGGTCAATCTGGTTCCATCTCCAGTCAATCTGGTTGATCAGATGGTCAATCTAGTTTCCTGCTCGATTGAACCACAAGCCCCAGTAGTTGATCCAGTTCAGTCATCGATCAGCCCCACTCTTCATCAAAAGAGCGTAACCCAAGTGGTTGATCCTTTTTCATACTCGATCAATCCCACTCTCCCAATAGAGGGTGACACCAAAGTGGTCGATCTGGTTCCGCCATCGATCGATCCCACTCCTCCCTTGACAAGTGCCAAAGTGATTGATCCAGTCCCTTCCTTGGTCAGTCCCACCCTTCATCTGAAGAGTGCCAAAGTAGTCGATCCAATTCCACCATTGGTCGATCCAAGTCCAACATTGGTCAATCCTACTCTCCCTCTTGTTATCGCTCTGTAAATTTCTAAAGGTTGTTAAAGAAGAGGAAATCTACCAAAGGTAACTTTCTCCAACCACTTTGAAATTGGAATCTAGCCCTAACAACTTCAGAGAGGGATCTCTCTGTATGATTTAGACATGTTTCAAATTTAAGATATTAGGCTAGTTGAATAAAATAAGTTTGATTTGTTTGTTGTCATTTTCATAAAGTTGGCTGAAAAAAACTTTACACGTCCATTGGGCTATGGGGTCTGTATTATGAGATAGAAATCTAAACCAGAAAACAAAAGATTCTTTTCACAGGGTGAGATAATGCATTCATTGGATTCTTTAGCAGTAAAAAATGATGAATAGAAGAAAAGATGAGAATATCAATTCAAAATCACTTGGCCATGCTTGAACTATATGGACCAAATCATTGTTATTGCATGGGGCTCGATTTGAATTTCTTTTATGCCCTATTTTATTCTTTTTCTTTCTTTCTCTTTTTCTTTTCTTTTCTTTTCTTTAAATTATTTGCAAAATGAAAAATCATTTGACAAACAAAAACATTAGAGAGATAACATTTCAGTCACCAATTGATCCTATAAATTATAGGGTTATAACAGTGGCTCCACCTAGGGATGGTACTCTCCTTGTGAAGTGCCAAGAATCCTGACTCCTGGTGTTCTGGAAAACTTTCTCCATAGCTGTCTTTGTTGCTCTGATTGGTTTTATTTTTGAAAATTTGAAGACAATGTTCAGTGGCTTAGGGCCTTCTCTGCGAGTTTCAACCATCTGATCAAAGTTATTCGCTCAAAAATATGTAGAAAAAAATAAAATGGTCTATACAATGGAAAAGTGTGACTTCAGGTCCCTATTGAGGAGGTAAATAGTGCTTCAACATTCTGCCATTTACAGGTCCTCCTGGCAGATTTGTCCCATCACTGTTGTTGAGAAAGAAGGAAGTATTTCCCCTAAATGCTTGAATCGTGTATGGTCCTTTCCACAGGTTGACAAATTTGTTGTGCTTTGCCTTGTCTTCATTTTGGGCATCCCATCTCAGAACTAAGTCACCTAACTCAAAATCGTCTTCTTTAGTTCTTTTCTTGAAGATCTTTTTAATGCTCTCTTGGATAACTTGATTCTTGTTGTATACTTCTTCTCTAGACTGTTGCAAGTGGATCATCTAGTTTATCCTTATTTGGGAGTCGTTCGGCTCGGCTTGCATGTCTTGCAACAATTTCATGACAGGAACTCCTAAGGAAGTGGGAAAAACCGCTTCAATTCCATAGACCAGCTGATATGGTGACATACCAATTAACCTCTTGGTGGTTAGACTATCGGCCCATAGTGCAAAGACCAGCTTGTTGTGCCATGGATTTTTGTTTTCTTGCAACGTCTTCTTGATAATGTTTACCAGGGTCTTATTAGATGACTCAGCCAACCCATTCCCCTGAGGATAATAAGTTGTGGAATGTCCCAAACCAATATGATACTGGTTGCAAAAGTCTATGAGCTTCTTATATCGGAAAGCAGTTGCATTTTCAGTTATAATCTTTCTAGGACAATCAAAACAGGACAAGATATTATTTTCTAGAAATTTAATAATAATAGAATCAGTGGCTTTCCTGCTTGTTACCGCTTCGATCCATTTTGTGAAATAGTCTGTAGATGTAAGAATCCACCTGTGTTGGCCCGAAGAAGGGGGATTTATTTCTCTGATAAAGTCTAATCCCCATTTATGAAAAGGAGCTTCAATAGAGATTGGTTTCAAGGGCAAAGGAAGGAGCTTCTTTTTTCCCTCAAACACCTGGCATTTATGACACAAAGTCACTTTTTGATGCACATCATTGAACAACGTAGGCCAATAGAACCCAGCTCTGAAGATTTTATTAGTTGTGGTCTTCCAACTCAGATGACCACCATAGTCTCCTGCATGAAAATCCTACAATACTTTGTCAGCTTCATCTTTTAAGAAATAGTTCAACAAAATACCCCCAGGATCCTTCCAATATAGATTGCCTTCTAGAATGAAAAATTTTAATGCTTTCAATTTCAAAAACCTAGCCTTAGTTTTGGTCAAACCAGGAGGAGCTTGTAAGTTATGTAGAAAAAATATCAGTTTTGCGTACCACGGAGAGTTCAAAAATACCTCTTTCACGCTTGGAGTCACCTTCTCACAATGTTCATCTACTGCAGCTAAGAAATTAATATCAAGAGCATGGAAATTGGATTCAGTCATTAAATTTTCTAAACCTTGAACTTTAATTAGTTTAGTAGGCTTAATCTCTATTTCATACTCCAGAATCATAGCAATCCATTTTCCTCTTCAACTGTCTGGATTGTCCTGGGTCAAAATGTCTTTTACTACCGCGTTCGAAACATATGCGATAGTGTGGGAATGGAGAATATATACTCTAAAATCCTTTATGTCTTTCACAAGGGAAAAAAAAAATTTATCCATTATTTTATAATTCAGAGAAGTGTCTCTTAATGCTTTACTGAAAAAAGCTATGGGTTGTTCATACTATTACACATAAAAAATACTCACTTTGATAGTGTCGCAAGTGTCATCATTACAAAGGTCGCAAGTGTCGCATTTTTCTCACAAGTGTCGCAAGTGTCAGGGAAGCATACTGCCATGATGCCTATGTCGTACCTGTAAATGAGATCAGGAGGAAACTTGGCACATGTCAAACACTTGATTTGGAAGAGGAGGAAAGGTTAACTAGGCTCATGAACCTTTTTCCATCTGAAAACACTCAAAAAACTAAGTTTTTGGAGGGGAGCGCTCCCTTATAGCTATCTCAGGATTGTTGGCACCCCCCATAATCCATTAGGGAACATTATAGAACTTCATCAGCCCTTTTGTAGGAGCTCTCCTACCTTTAGGAGTGTTGGCACCCCCCTTAAGCTTACTAGGGAGTGCTACAGCGCTCTGATGGCCCTTTTGACGGAGCACTGCCTATTCTAGGCAGTAGTTAAGTTGTTGAGATGAATGGGGGAAGGATCCTTTCATTCTTAGAAGGCAGTTGGATTTGAATTCCTAGTCCAACCATGATCTTAGGGCAGATCCTCAACTGAAGGAGGAAAATCCTCAACTTCCCCACGGATATCTCAAATGGTTAAAGCCTCTCCAAGGCTATATAAGCAAGCTTTCTCATGGTGAAAGGGGACTGAAAAAGGGAGAATCACACCAAACTTATGATCTTATAAGTGGTGGTGGAACAGAGATATTTTGGAGGAAAGATACCTATGATATCATAGGGAGCAATCAGTGAAGCTATCATCATTTGGATCATGGATATTTTGAGCAAGGGGTAGACAAGGACTTGACGAAACTGCTGCAATTCATCCATGGTTGTAAGTAATGTTTTGTCCTCATTAATATAATTTGCTTGGGCTGTTTCTTTCTAATTCATGTTCAATCTCACATGAACTTGTCTCTTTAGTAGATAGACCTATTTCAGACTAATATTGATAGAGTAGGAAGTAGTCATACTTTGTTTGTCTACAAGGCTCATCGAAGAGCAAAAGATAGGAGCTCAACTCGGAGCGTGCAGGGAAAAACATCGGTCAAAGGTACTTCTTTTATCCTTCCTTATCACACACTAGTACACCTATATCTAAAAGGAAGTCAGTGAACATGATAAGCACTTTCTTTCTTAGAGTTAAGAGTCTAGATCTTTGAGGAGATCTACCTGTCCGCAGGGAGATTTTCCTTCAACAGAAATTGGCGACTCCACTGGGGAGCTCGAATCGAAACTTTTGGTTTTGATTTTTCCTCATAGAAATTGTCTTTCCCTTTGGATGTTTTATGACCTTGTTCACCCCTTCATATCTTATTTCACTTGCTGATTGACTCTTTACCCCATCACACTCAGCTTAATTGTAAAAATTCCATTGAAATTTTGGGTTTTTTGGACTTTTTCTGAGCTTTAGGACTCCAGCGCTCCCCTGCCTTGTTAGCAGAGCACCAACACTCCCTTAAGATATTGGATAGAGATTTATAATGCTGTGGTGGCCCTTATACCAGAGCGCCAGCCCTTTTTTACACAAAATCTCTTCAAAAATTACATTTTTTGGAGGTCCAAACCCTGTTTTTTCATTTGTTGAGCTGCTTTGAGATTCAATGATTCTTCCTTTGACCTTTGACATGCTTCCTCCTGAGAAGTAAACATCTTTTTGTTTAGATTTTCTTCATCCTTATTTTGGATTTTTTGTTGTTGAGAGTTTGAAATCAATCCGCTACTTTTTCTCTCCTATCCAATTGAGCGGGAACTCCTGTGAAGGACATTTGAAGTTTGTGACTCTTCTCACTTGGTTTTTTGAGGTCATCATTCTTAGAAAACCTCATTTTTTTGTGAATTGTTTGATTTTTCTTTGTTATATTTTGTTTCCTATTTTCTTCTTGTTTTGATCACAGCAAGAGGGTGTGTGTTGTGTGTGCGAAATCTGAATCTCCTTGATCTTAAAAAGGTAGTTGATAGGAGAAGTGTTTGCATTGAATTAGTCATTATTTTCATACAAATGAAAAAGATACATTTTAGTGCTTGATTTGCATATTATAAGGCATTTTTGAAAAATTTAAGCATTGCATTGGATTCGATTGAGAACCGATTGTTTGAGGATTTTTCATATTAGTGTGTGAAAGTGAAAACGACTCCTTCTCTTTCCCTTAAATAGGCGTTCATTGAAAATAAATGACTTCTTATCATCTTTCATGCATCTTTTTGGGAATTGATTCCTCATTCCATCAGTTTCACTTTCATATACCCTTTGAGTAAAGAACAACTATAAAACAAATGCTAATTAAAAATTATCTAGAACATTTTTGTTTTTAGGATCTTCCACCAATAGTAGACTAGGGTTAGCACTTTGGATTAGGCTATGAGTACAACTCTCCAAACTTTTCAAAACAAACATTAGCATCCTGAGTTAGGGAGAGTCAAATCCAATTGTCGTATTGTTTTTCTGGGATACCCCTCTCACACAGGGGTTACGCACAAGGTCGAATTCAGGTGAGTTATGGAGATTATCCCTCCGTGGTTCAAATGTTTTTAGTGGTTGGATCGTATATTGGGGGTCACTTGAAGGTATTGTTGGCAAATGTATAATAGGTAGCGTATTATTTTCATTGATGGAAAGTACAACAGTGAATATGGCAGGATCAAAGTGTGCATGTGAAGACTCTGCAGAGGCACAGAAGTCCAAGAATCCCTTGGGGATTCGGAAGTGAAAGCTCAGGAGGAACAACATCGAGGAGAATGCGCGTAGCAAAGATCAAGGTACAAGAGTTCACAGAGGAGAAGGAAGACAAAGTTCGAGGCCCTTGAGAACTTGTAATTCTCCCAAGGTTGGGAGGAAAGTGTGCAAAGCTCAGGAGGGAGCACAGCCGCCGTCAGATCGGCTGAAGAAGAAGATATGGACCGTTGGTTTCTACATCCAGGAGGAGCTTAGGATAAGCCTACAGAAGGGAGAGATCGATAGCCATTGGATATCATTCAGAAATCCCATCAGTCGTCAGATCAGACAGGAGCTGCACGAGGTTTACCATCGGGAAAAGCCAAGGTGAAATCTCGAAACGAGGGATGACTCAACAGGATTTCACATATTGGGAATCCCATGAGCCAATGCATTGCGGCATTGAAAAACTTGAAACCCCAATGAGTGGTAAGACTGCGATCACGGGGATAATGGTCATATGGGCCAGGAGCCTAGCCAGGAGAGCTAGTACGTAAAGAGCGCATCAGGATTCGAGGGATCATGAATCTTGAGGACATACATGTTTTGACATTGGAAAGTTTGAAACCCTGATGAGGAGGTTTAGATGCGGTCATATAGCAAAAGGTCAAGTGGACCACGAGCTTAACCAAAGGGCTAATTGAAGTTAGAGGCGTCATATCCAAGCGCAGGGTCCGACCACCGTTGAATTGAGGAAAACCTGCACGATCTTTAAAAGTGCAAGGAGTAGAGGGCTCACAAAAACTCGACGTAATCTGAGCCGTCAAATCAATATCACATCTGAAACGTTGATAGAAGTTTCAAGGATCGAGTTTTGGAAATGTCAAAGAAACAATGCAATAGGAATCCCCTTTCCATGAGAATCCCCAAATATCAAAATCCCAAAATATCAGGAAATCCAATACTTAGATAACCATTCAAATGCCATCTCATCCTTCTAGAAGATTCCCTTATAGAAGCTTCGAGAATTCATCTTTTTTCCTTCTTTAGAAAGAGTTCACACCCTAGTAGTTAAATACAGTGCGACCTTCTCACACTCTGGCTTAAGGCAGCCTGCGAGAATCATGCATTCTCGTAGGCAAATGTATTGGCAACCTGCGAACCTTCCTCCAAAATGTGATTTTTTAAAAGAGATGAAAGTAACTTTTCTCAGGAGAAAGTTCTAATAAAGAGCCTGAGTACACCATCATTAATACATCATCATCACGACCAAAATTATGGGTAACAGAATGCCCCCCAAAGTATGAGGTTGGAACTAGTGACAGCCGATAGACTTTGTAAGCTGCATGTGTGTGTCGAGAACTAGAAGCACATATAATTGGAAACCTGCAAACACCCAAGCATCTGCAGAATATCATATATACCAATTCTGAGGTAGGCATTCCCATACTCATATCATAGACTGATGACATTATAGACAAAGGTCATGGCCACCAATCATACACTGTGGATCCATGCCGTCAAAATATAGCATAGCCACTCGAATACACTGTGGATCTATGCGAGAAATTTCAAATCAAGACGACATAGCCATGAAACATACATAGTGGATCTATGTGTCGCAAATTATACATACTCCATCACAACCTGGATCACAAAGATAATATCTAGGGTCTTCAATCTCGTCGCTCAAAGTACGAATTTAACCATGTGATTACATGTGTTGAAGTCGAACATGGTAGAAACCACTTGATTACCAGTCATTGATGATACCATTAACAAGTGCGAGGGAAATCACCATTGATGTCAATGACTCCCAAGGTACTATAGTACAATCCATCGAATGTGAATAAATGAGTTGATGTCGAACATCCGACGGAATATTTTGATCAGGGGTCAATGATGTAAACCCACTGTCGAAAGCGAGGAAACTTTCCATTGAGGCATGCAAGCTCCAAGGTACTAAATAATTTCTAAGTCTTGATTCCGGATAATGAGATGAAGTCAACGGAACAAAACTCATCATAGGAGGGTCTTAATGTATCCCCCATCAATGACACGAAATGAGTAACAGAGTTTGAAGGTGAAACAGAGCATGTTGCAAATTGGACTGGACACAGGGAAGGCCGACACGAAGAGAATGGATAAATGCAGATGGTCGACTCAATATAGGTTTCAGATGAACTTCTCTTGAACATATGAATGACACGACCAACGATTTGGCAGCATTGACTCAAAGACAACATAAGAATGACCTTGTAATCAATTGAAAGAGAGACAAATGGATTTCCCAAACTGACTTCAAATGGTGAATAGGGGGTATCATGTTCAAGAGCGACACTTACTGACAATCAATATGAAGATGAAACATATCCCTTTCCCAAATTTTCCCCCACCATTTCTGGCAAGTACCTCTTTATTTTTACGCAAGCTTGAGGAGGATAAAATATGCTTGTTGATATAATCTCATCCTTCGGACGAGTCCCTCAGAGTATATTTAATGAACCCTAAGAAGGAGTGGTTCGGTCCCATCACGGGTCTGTCAATGTTTGTTTAACGAGTCCAGAGATAGAAAACTCGAAGGTTTTTCAAGATTATAGAGTTTGGAAAAACACTTAAAAGAGAACTCTCTCAGTTCCTTTTTCATAAAATAGTCTGGACGAGACCGAAAAAGAGAGAAATTATCGCTCACCAGACGTGTACTTCAAATACTTTATTGAGCGTTAAAATAGCAAGGTCGCTCGACGATCTTTTCATGTTTAGAGAGTCTGAAAAGAGCTTAAAGAGAACTCCAGGGGGGTTCCTTTTTCATATAACCTTATTGAGCCCGAAAAAGTGATAAAACTATGCTCGATCACGTTCTTATATTTTTCACGAGAGCAAGAATGGAAAAAAACGACGCTCGAGCTTTTATGTAAAAACCATGAAAAACAATAAAAAACACACCATAACGAAGAAAAATATGTCCATATCCTTGTATGTAATCATCAATGTTATTATGCATGTAAGTCATCACACTCATCTTGATATTAGGTATTAGGTTTAAACAATAAATAAGCATAAAAACCCAAAATGACATAGTAAAAAGTAAATCAAATGAGTAAATAATCATTTTTACCATATCATTTCACATTTCCACTATTGAGCTCCAAAACCCCCTTTTTACCCTCCGAATTTGGTGTCGATTTGCGGGAGCTACAAGAGATCATTCAACGAGCCGTCTACAGCATTAAGGTAAGCTCTTCATCCTTGTCATTTTCATGGTTTAAATTTTTTATTTCATTGGTTAATTTTTTAATTTCAAGTTGTTTTTTGAACCCTACATGCACATAGGCATTCTCGCAGGCAGCCCATACGGGGCCTGCGAGAATGATGTTTTCTCTCAAGTGAGCCTTGAGTCACCTCCGAGGTGTTCGCACTGTGCAAATGAGGCACCTGAGAGAATTGCAGAACCCAAAAAAAGTTTAAATTTTTAGCCAAATGAAAAAACTCTAAAGCATGAAAAAGCTATTAATCCTCCTTTTATGTTCCTTGTGCAGATAAATAGCTATAAACATGGTGCTTGAGTGGCATGAAAGAGAACATGAGGAGGATAATGTAATGGCTGAGAATCATCCTCCTACCATATCTGCATTGAGAGATTGTGGGATTTTGAAATACTTCCTCATCCCGGGCATGAGGGCCCAAGTCAGACTACTAGAGTACCTGGTCCGTATGTGGGACCCAGATCAGCAGGTTTTCAATGTAGGAGCTCACACATTGTCCATAGACATTGAGGACATATACTTTTTGACCAGATTATCCTGACAGGGGTACTATGTCAGCCTGACTGGTAGTAGAGGTGGCGGGCTAAAAATGAGTGAGTACTACAATCAATACTGTGTACCTGAGGCTGAAAGGAAAAAAGTAAAAGTGGCTATCTGGGGGGTACAAGACTTGACCCTTCTCACTATCCTTTTCATGATAGATCGGATGGTTGGGATTTCTTCTCCTCATATGGAATTACAAAGCTACTTACAGTACGCCATCGAGTGTACTAAGCCTCGATTATTCAACTGGGTAGATGTTGTGCTTCGCAGTATCAAAAGGCAATTAACCAAATGCAGGCGGGGTGAATTGAAACAATTTGGGTATGGATATTTACTAGTGTCCTTACTTGAGAGGGTCCTCGTATTTAGACTACAGGTTGAGTGGAACCTACCAGGTCCTAGGGATCCAAGGATGCTTAGATGGTGTCGGCTCATGGCCTAGCACGTGGCAGAACCAATTGTCAAGTACGACGATATTTTCTTTGACTGGCTTCGAAACCAGATGTTGATGGTCGATGAATACGCTTATGCCGGGTTGGATTTTCGAGGAGATCCAAATTTATCACTGCCTGAGGATGCTCAGTGGGGAGACCTCAATAAGAAGTACACGCATTTTCTCTTTTTTAAATGTTTTTGAATTTTTTATCATATTCAAATGTTTTTGTTTTATATATTTATTTAATGACTAACACAAAATGTTTGTTGATAACACAAATGTTGGACTGTATAGACCTCCTGGAACCTCTCCTATCTAGTGACGAGGAAAGGTAGTAGCAGCAACACCACAGTATGTCGAAGATTATCAGGTGGTGGAATAGAATTTAGAGGGCTTGACAGTAGACATTCCAGATATGACTCTGGAAGAGGTTCCACGATGCAATCAACATCACACTGTAGGGGTATCAACAGCGATGGGTCGACTGCTCCATAGGGTTGCTAGGGTAGTCGTGTGTTACCGTGAACGTCATCCGTGACATCGCTTTGTAGAAGCTATGAGCTTCAAATTTTGATATTTTGGTCTTCGGACAAACTTTTTGTAAAAACAAACTCTTTTGATCATTATATATACAGATGGCTTCTACCGGTTTACTTTATATTGTGTGAATTTTAATGTGTTTGATTTATAAATGGTTCAAATGTCTATCCAATACATAATTAGCCAATGCATCTGTTAATGTATTAATACATCTAGGAATATGCTAATATTCAATGTGATCAAAATAACATTCCAAGAGGCGAATTCGCAAGTACACCCATAACAAAGTAGGACTTCAAATAGAGTAGATATTACTTAGCTATAGTACTACAAGCTGTGAGTCAAGTCGCACGACCAAATGAAAAATTCCAAGCGAGATAGCATCAACTAATAATTCAATGACGACGCTATACTCTGCAATGTTGTTGGTTGCATGACCAAGACATACACCTCGTAAAGATATAAGTTCGTTTGTTGGGGCATAGATTGCCCACGTAGTGGAAGCTAGATTCCGAGTACTACGGCTAGCACCATCAGCAAAGCCAATATAGGGTAGCGAAGACTCCGACATCTGACAATCAAACACAACGTCACATAAGGGCAGAAACTAGATAACGTCAAAAGAAAACTAAAGTAACACACATAAAGTATGATATATAAAATACAAGTACTTGTGCACAAATGATTTATTCATAGTAATTCTTCAAGTACAACCCATTCTTTGGTTCACTCAAAGGGATACCATCGTAATCGACCAGCTCATATGCTCCTTTTTCCAAAACTTGGCGAACAATATAAGGACCTCACCACATTGGTTCAAATTTCCCAGCTCCTAACGCATCTCAATCATGTTCATAGAGAAGAACAAGATCACCTTCAGAGAAAAAGCGAGGCTTGAAATGCTTGTCATACTGTGCCTTGACATGTTTCTTCTGGGCTTCTATTACTAGAGTGGCGTCTCGTTGAGTTTCGTCTAATCGCATCAAATATAATAGACGTTCTTCTTCAGCAGAAGTATTGGGTAAGAGTTCGACAGCTAGCTTCAGAGAGGGTATCTCACATTCTATAGGAAGAATGGCTTCCACACCATAGACTAATCGAAAGGGCGTAAACCCAGTAGCGGATTTGACAGATGTCTGATATGCCTACAATGTCGAAAACAACATCATATGCCAGCTTGTTTTATGAATTCCTATCATCCGTCGAAGCATAGTTATAAGAACTTTGTTGATTGCTTCAACCTGGCCATTGGCTTGCGGATAATAGGGTGTTGAGTTATCATGACGAAGACCCAACTTTTTTGTAAGTTCAGACATCATAAAATTCCTAAAATGACTACCGTGATCAGTAACGATAGCTTGGAAAACACCAAAACGAGCTATGACATGGTTAAAAAGAAACAATGTTGCAGTCTTTCTAGTATTATCGAATGTCAACATCGCCTTGGCCCATTTTGTAAAGTAATCAATAGCTACAATGATGTAACCATGCCCCTTGGCCGAGTGAGGGTGACATGTCATGAAATCAATGCCCCATTTCGCAAAAGGACCAACTGAGACCATAGGATGAAGAGGAGCAAGATGTGACCAAATTTTCTGATTATAGGTCTGGCAGGCATGGCATTTCTAAATGGCAGTAATGCATTCGTTGAACAAGGAAGGCCAAAAATACCCTACGCATAGGATCTTCTGGGCAGTAGCATACCCAGACATATGACCACCACATGCTCCAGAATGGCAATCATTCAGATCTTTCTCGGCTTCTTCAAACGTCAGACAACGTCGAAAAACAGAGTCAATTCCCCGATGGTAAAGAGTATCCCCGAGGATAATGTATTGACGAGATTGATAGCGTATGCATCGACATTCAGTACTAGACAAAGCAGGTCGAAAAGTCTGGGTTTGGAGATATATAATGATATCTCCATACCAAAGATCACCAGTGCTAATAAGGAAAAGAGATTCATCGGGAAATGAATCTACTGCTACATTTTCCGTGGCAGAGTGAGGAAAATCACATATCAACTCAGAAAAAACTAAGGATTTCTTAGACGTGGCACGATCGAATTCCAAGTCGAACTCCTGGAGTATAACAATCCATTTGGAGTATTTTCCCCCTAGCAATTGACGTGTTAAAATGTGTTGCATAGGGTTGCAATGAGAAATCACTGTAGTTTTCCTGGAGAGAATATAATGCCGAAAGCGTTGAACGGCTTGAACAGCAGCCAAAGCCAGTTTTTCAACATGTTCATACTTGATTTTAGTTGATGTGAGACTTCGACTCAAGTAATAAATAACATGTTCATCGTGTGCATCATCCTCTTGAACGAGAACCATACCAATGGTATACTCTGAGGCAGCAAGATAAAGAAAATAATCATGACTATAATCAGGAGGAAATAGAAGCGGAGCTTGCATGAGGGACAACTTCAAAGCCTAAAAGCATTGTTGGCCATGGTATCCCAGATGAACTCTGAATATTTCTTTAGTAGCCACGTAAAACCATGAGTAATATCGATGTAATTAGGGATGAAACGAAGAAGAAATTTTTCTTTCCCCTACAAACTTTGTAACTGGCACAATGTAGAAGGAGGAGGGAGATTAAGAATCGCCTCAACCTTAAGAGGATCTACCCGGATCCCTTGACGTGAAACGATGAAACCTAGAAGACGGTCAGATTCTACGCAAAAAATGCATTTATGAGGATTTAAACAGATACGATTGAACCGACAACGAATGAAAATGGCTCGGAGATGAGTGGGGTGATCGACTCGGTGCAAAGAATGAGCTGGTAAATCATTCAAATAGGGTTGAACAATATGCTTTATATCATGAAAATCATAATACATAGCACGTTGAAACTTCGCGCCATCGTTCTTAAGACTGAATGGAAGTTTCCTATAGGCAAAAGTACCCCAAGGACAAATAAAAGTGGTTTTATGTTGGTCCTCGGGAGTGATGTTAATTTGATTATAGCTAGAGAAACCATCCATGAGAGAGAAGATTTCACTTTCGGCACAGTCATCGACAATCTGGTCGATGAAAGGGGTTGGAAAGTTATCTTTTGGACAAGCTTTGTTAATATCCCTATAATCAACACATACATGAATACTGCCACCTTTCTTATCAATTGGAACAGGGTTGGAAAGCCATTTTGTCAGAGCCACTGGATAAATAAAACTAGCTTTAAGAAGTTTTTCAACCTCGAGCTTCATAGCTGCCGCTTTACATGGGTGGACTGGACGAAGGCACTGTCGGACAGGTTTAGCTCCGAGGTATGTCTTAATCTCATGTACAACAATAGCAGGGTCGATACCTGGCATCTCTTCGTAGATCCAGGCGAAGATGTCACGAAATTCTTTGAACAGAGATGTATAGGTGACGATTTCATCCGGAGAACACGAAGCTCCAATATAAACATTTTCAACTATTCCAAGTTTAATGGATATGTCAACGGGAATCATGGGAGAGATATTACTTAGGTTCCCTTCGGAAAACACATCATGTGTAGATCCGGGAACGGTCAATATGACAACAACGGTCGACGGATTCGAAATCCATTGGTAGTTCTCGAGAGTGTGTTGTTCCAGAAAGAGTATGGAACAATGATGCCCATTGTCCCAAGGGGTTTCCTCCATGACGGACATGATCATCTCGTCAGTGGGAAAGATGACATGGAAAGGATCTGGAGACAACTCATCAAGAGAGGGGGTAGAAGGTGTTGCTGATTGAATGGCATGATAAACAGATTCAACCAAACTTAATGGCATGACGTCGCCGAAACGAGTGTGATCTCCAGGGTCAACTATCCAAGGGTCGGAAGACACAGGAAGTTCATGAAGTATGGTGGATATCATGTTGATAGAAGCAACTTACGAGTGTGGAACATCGAGCGGTGGAATAGAGAAAGTACCCATTAACGAAGAGTCTTTTAAAAGGCCTACACCAACATTCTCATAACCTGGTGGGGTTTTAGCTATAAACGGCACGTTGCCAGTACGAGTATCGGAATTGAAGAAGGCAAGTTGGTCAACAGTAACTACCTTTCCTTGATGAGGAAAACGTACTTCATGGAAAAGTGTTGAGACAACCGCACGCATGGAATCGATCCAGCTATGACCAAGTAGAGGATTATAATCAAGGGGAGCATTGAAGACTTCCACTTCAACTTGGACCATCTTACCTTCTAGTGTAATGGGAAACAATGGAAGAACACCGTAAGGCTTAAAACCAGAGACATTGAAGGGTTTCAAAGTATTTTGGGATTCATTTAAAGGAGGAGAGCCAATGGATTTCCAACAAGCAAAAGACATTACACACGTAGAGGCACCCTCATCGATAACAGTTCCACAAATGTTCTTGTTAGAGACAACCACTTGTATCTGGAACACAAGCTGAGGGGGTAACCTTGGAATATGATCTTCCAAGTCAAAGACTATTAAATTTGTATCGGTTGGATCAATGCCACCTATATGTTTCAACAGTGCCTTCCGTTGTGCAGGACAAGACTGAAGGACTTCAAGGGTTGACATCGCTGAAGGTGCCTGGGCCAGATCTTCAACAATGTTGTAGTTCTGGGCCGCACGAGCATGAGGATTGAAAGTCGATTTCCTAATGACACCTTTTGGGGGTGGCCATAGAACTGTATCAAGGCTCGGTCGTTCGAGATGAAGAGGACCGTTTGTAGGTGGAGTCAGTGGAGAGGGTTGTACCAAAGCAGGGGGTAAATCGTCAACCTTCTCCTTAGACAGAGAATAATATTTGGCTCTAGTCGTGAGTGCAATGTTGTTTGGCTTAGAATCACCAGTACACATCAAAACATATGATGTCGTAGAAGTAGATGGTTGGTCATGGATGACCAACTGAGCCTGTTGTTGAGACGAGAAGGGTTGGGACAAGACTGTCGGCGTAGATGGTTTTGGCGTTCCTTGAAGAAACTTAGTAACCTCGGCACGTCGTGGACAATCCTTCATGTAGTGATCGTCACCACAGATAAGGCAAGGGCATCATATTTTGTGCTTATCCCGATCTTCAACAAGAGGGGTTTTAGTTTTCTCTGTTTGATTATTATTATTTCCCTCCTTATTCTTGCCTCTCCCTTTCTTTGATTTATTTTTACCGTTTGGGGTAGATTGAACGACATTCACCTCAGAAGTTTTATTGGTGGAAGTGGTAGGAGACAGAGCATTTTGAACATTAGAAGAAGTATATTTAGGGGTTGTACTTGAAACAGAATGTGAATGGGCTTGGGCAGTACCAATCACACCGTCAGCTGCATGCGAGGCAGTTAGAGTAGTTGAAGTGCTAGAAGTACCAGGACGAGGTAATTCAGGTAGCAAATCGTAAAGTGTTCTCATTTGCGAATAAACGAGATCAATATATTGAGCATGACTTATAGCCTACTCATCTGTGACAACACCACCCATGGAAATGTCCATACCAATTTCGTTCACAAAGGATTTCGTAAACCATTCTGCCAGTAACTAATCATAGAGTTCAAGTTTAATGAGACGTCGTCTCCTTCGCCACTCATGGATATGATCCGATATATGAGTGCCTTTAGTCTGTTTGAAAATAGTCAAAATCTCAGTCCCAGTATCATAACGGATCGGTAACTGGTAATGTGTAAGAAAAGCCATAGCTAGGGTGTTGAAATCAGAGAAGAAACCTCATGGCAATTCAATATACCACTTCGCAACAGAACCAGTAAGGGTTCGTTGAAAAAGACGTAAATGAATAGAGTCATCCATCAATGATTTGGATGAACACCATAAGTGAAAAGTCATAACATGATTGTTTGGGTCCTCTCCCACTTTGCTGTCGAATTTAGGAATGTCCGATGGAAGCTTGGCTGGAATAGTAGGCCATTGGGGAGAGTGACGAATAGGATCATTTACAATCCTAGACAAATCTGGCAAATCCAAAGTAGCAAGAAAAGGTAACTATCGATTCACCTGTGGGTACTGGTGACTTTGGGGTGGAAGTCCTGTTGGCAAACAAGTAGGCCCGTATGCAGTCTACCCATAATGGGAAGACCCTGGCTGATTCGGTGGTGGTTGGAGAGGATAGTAGTTCCAAGGATTGTAACCTTGAGTTTGAGTAGGGACCTGAGGATGAGCATTTTGACCCTGACCCCAAATAGGATTATTTATACCTGGATATGGTTGGCCTATATTAGAGGCAGGTTATTTCCCCCCAGTTGTTTGAGGAAGATTTTGTAGCATCTGAGTCCAATACTGGGCCAAAGAAGGAGGTATATTTTGTCCAAAAGGTGGGGTTGTTTCCCCTATCATAGGTAGAGTTCCAACCAGAATTTGTGTGCCAAGTGTAGGTTGTGTAGTAATTGGATTATGTCCAGTAAGAGGAAATTGAATTGTACCACCTTGTCCACCAACAGGAATCTGCAAGTTTGGTGGAACGGACGGGATAGTGCCACTAGGATTAGGATTTCCAAAAGGAAATTGAGGGAGTGTCGGAATGAAACCGGTAATAGTGTGCCCAGGAAAAGAAGGACCACTTGGAGTACCAGAAGGGGTTTGCGGAGGTGTTTGATTGGAAGCATTCAACAAAGCATTCAACGCATGGTAGCCAGGTGGCAATGTAGGAGTAACATTGGGCGTTCATTGGGTATTTATAGGAGGTAGTCCAGCTGTAGTGAACCCGGTTGGGACACCCGTAGTATTCGCGAGATGGGCCATCTTGTCAAGGAGAACAAAGTGATAAGTTGTATTCATCAGTACAGTCTCTATCTCAGAAAACACTGGAGGGTTGATTTCAGATACCACAGGCAAACCAGGACTAAAAAGAGTCCTGCGGAAATCACCTGTAGAACAAAAAGGATCTTGGCCTTCGACACTGGGAAAAGGCCCAATGGGTGATCCAGAAGAAGTAACAACTAATTCCTTGGAAGAATTTAATCGCACAAAAGGTTGTTCACCATGGTGAAGTCAAAAGTCCTCTCTAGTATTGGTAATTCGAAAAGGTTCTAGAGATTCAGTTGATTCCACTTGTGGTGTGGTGACAATTGTTGCTTCACCTTGTCGAGGAGATCCCTCAGGTGTAGATGTAGGCAAGGGTTGTGAACCATCCAGATGCTCTGGAGATAAACCTTGCATTCTATGTGAACGATGTGGGGGAGCTATTGTAAACGAGTAACAAGCTCCGCAAAGAAATTCCTATGGTCAACTTCGAGAAACAAACAACACGCGCTAGTAAACAAAATCTAGGAAGCAATCACCAAGCAAACAAGACCTTCTAATTTTGAAGCCACTAGTTGGTGATGAAATCCAACATCGCAACAACGAGATGAGAAGGGACGGGGCTAGGGTGGAAAAGTTACGCTGACGACCTGCTTAACAGACTTACACCCTAGTGCAATCTCCCACACATAATCATGGGTATACCCTCCAAGGAGCCCGAGTGAGTTTGATCAACGTCAATTCCAGGTACCATGAAGACTTTCCCCTCCACAGTCACCTTGGGTAAGAACCTAGAGAGATAGGCCACTAAGGTCACCACAAACAACACTAAAGCCTGGGGGAATAGTTGACAGTCCGATCCACATGCAAGGGCAGGGTATCTAGCCTGAAATCAACTCAAAAGGCTTCTACTCATCATTGTGGGTATACCTCCGAGTGACCCCCGTAATACGTGCAATCTCTACACTGATGTCAACAAAGCAGGGTGAGTAACTCTGCCAACATCAATGCGACCTAGTGCTTGACCCCTGTATTAGAAGGGCTTCCCAGGACAATATGTTGCAAATGGAATTTAACACTCCCTAACTCAAGATGCTATTGTGTGTTTTGAGCTTTTGGAGAGTGTATCTCTCTTCCTACTCTAAAGCACTAGCCTAACTAAATGTTGGTGTAAAAGAGCCCTAGAAAAGAGTTACTAGATAAATTTTATGATTAAACAGTGTTTTTAAGAGATGTTGTTTACTCAAAGGTAACGGAAGTGAAAATTATGTTGTATGACTCTGACCCAACAATGCAAGGATGATAATGAAAAATACAACATTTCATTCAATGAATCCTATGTATGGGAGAGAGAAGAAGTTTTCCAGATCAACTTTGAAATATAATGCAAAATTTCATTTTCAAATACTAACACAAACAATCATATGTCAAATGAAAATTCGCTATTGTGTCTTTTCAAATACTTCAACAATCTCAATAATTTTGATTTTCAATGTTTTGTAAAAACAATTTTTTTTTTAAAGAAAAGCTAGTTGTTCACTTTCCAAAAAGAACCCTCACTATACCAATGAGAGAGCCGAAAATCAAATCATAAAGAATCAAGCAATAACAACCCAATCAACTCTTTCAATGAAAGCAAAAAATAAAGAGTAAACAAATGAATCTTTTCAATGCAACTGAAAATGTTCTTTCAAACCAATAAGCAAATGAGAAAAACCAAGTACTCAACTTTCAACCAATCACTGGTTCTCAACTAATCAAACACACTCAGAATCTGAAGTCAGAGAGAATGGGTTTTCCAAGAAGAGTCAAGAAATGAAAGTTAAGACACAAAGGACAAGAAAATCCTTGAAACCCTAAGACTGTTCATTCATGCAAACTAAGGCAAGAAGTATATCAATCAGAGGTCCAAGAAACCCATAAGAGGTATTCCAACTGATCTGGGCAGTCAGAAAAATCAAAACTCAAATTCAAAATTTTGAAGAAGAATGTTCGCAGGTAAGCAATATTACACAGTGCGAGAATCATTGATTCTCGCAGGTGACCTTTGAGAAAGGTGCGAGAACCTCGCACTGAACCCTATAAGCAGGGTGTGAACCTTACCAATTCTCACAGGCTACAATGAAGTGCAATGCGAGAATTCCTGAACATATCCAAAAATTTGAAAAATGAGGTAAAATTCAAAAAATCTTTTGGACTTAGAAGGTCTATCAGGATATCCTGAAGATTCAGAGACTGATAGGACAGGAGAAAAATGAAACCAGAGAAAATGGCCACAGAAAAACACAAAAATCCACCAAGAAAATGGGATTATTCCCCAGTGGAGTCACCAATTTTGTTATTGGATAAATCCGTAAGTGCGGACACAAACCGATCTCCCTAGATCCAACTGGATCTAGAACAAAGCAAGACAGAATGATACTCTTTCCCTAGATTTTAACTATTGAATGTACTAGGAGACATGATTAAATAACATACGTTATGATCACTTCCTTTGATCTTTGTTGCTCCTGCTTCACTCCAGTTCTCTCGTACAGTCAAGATCAAAACAATACAAACCAACCAAAGTGAAGAAAGCACAATCTATTCAACAATCAATCTATGTATATGATCAAGGAGTTATACAATAAAGTAGAACTAACTTTATGGGAAGGGGACACATTACTGTATCATATTGATGGAAAGTAAAGATTACAACCTGAGCCTTGATGTTGCAAACTTCCTTTCAATGGCCCTTAGCTCTAACACACACACTTGCTCACTTGCATGAAGAAGATCAACCACCTTTGATAAATTTGCTAGAGTTCCCAAGCTGCTGTAGCTTCAGTCCTTCATACAATCTTTCACCAATTCTCCAATGTCTCACTTAACCTTGTTTGCTTCCAACCTTTTCCATGAGAATCCCCTCAATATATAGGAGAGAATGAATTAGTTACTTGGATAAGAATGATCCCAAAATATCAGGAAATCCAGTACTTAGATAACCATTCGAATGCCATCTCATCCTTCTAGAAGATTCCCTTCTAGAAGCTTCGAGAATTCATCTTTTTTCCTTCTTTAGAAAGAGTTTGCACCCTAGTAGTTAAACACAGTGCGACCTTCTCGCACTCTGGCTTAAGGCAGCCTGCAAGAATCATGCATTCTCGTAGGTAAATGTATTGGTAGCCTGCGAACCTTCCTCCAAAATGTGATTTTTTAAAAGAGATGAAAGTAACTTTTCTCAGGAGAAAGTTCTAATGAAGAACCTAAGTACACCATCATTAATACATCATCATGACGACCAAAATTATGGGTAACAAATCTAGGGAGGACTGGTGTCCTCAAATGTTCAGGTGGGTGCTTTAACACAGGGAGTTGGTGCTTCCTTCTAGTTGGTGCTAGAGAAACCAGGGAGTTGGTGCTTCCTTCTAGTGGGTGTTAGAGAAAATAGAGAGTTGGTGCTCTCAACAGGTTGCAGCTTGCAAAATTGAGGTTGTAGCCTCATTATGAGTAGGTGCTCATATGTATGATACTGTAAATATTGTAACCATTACTTATCATATAAAGAAAAAGAGGTTGTTACCCTGCATGGGTTTCCTCAGGAAATATTTGTCTCTGTGTTTCTCATATATGTGAATGACACTGAAAGTGACATTGTTTATTTCCCTACATTATTGTGATCATCATTTAGTGTCTCTACAAAGAGTTTAAAAGAACCATAATTGTTTAAGCACGGTAACAACTGATTCACCCCCCCTCTCATTTGTCTAACAATTGGTATCAGAGATGGCCCCTTTTATTTAAGGGTAGATACTAGAGCTTAAACATGTCAAGCCATGAAGGAAATTCAACCAATAAGGCCCCTCTGTTCAATGGAACAAACTTTGCCTTCTAGAAAGTTAGAATGAGAACCTACATCATGGCTTTAGGTGAAGATGTCTGGGATGTGGTAGATACTGGTTATGTAAAGCCAGTAGTGCTAGCTAATAAAGATGACAAACTAGAATTTAGCTTCAACACTAAGGCCATGAATGTTATATTGAGTGGGCTTGCAGAAGCAGAATTCATAAAAGTTATGCACCTAGGAACTACCAAAGAAATGTGGGACAAACTCATTAGCAGTTTTGAGGGTAATGAGAAGGTAAAGGATGCAAAGATGCAAACCTACAAAATACAGTTTGAACAGCTGAAGATGAAGGAAGATGAAACTGTTGGAAAATACTTTCTGAGAGTAGAAGAAATGGTAAATGCAATGAAGGCACTTGGTGAAACAATTGGGGAACCTTCTTTAGTTCAGAAAATATTGAGATCTCTCCCAGATAGGTTCAACCCGAAGGTCTCTTCTATAGAAAAACTTAACGATATGAAAAACTTGCAGTTTGACCAACTTCTCGAAACATTGAATGCATATGAAATGAGAATAGTTAAAGATAAACCCACCTCCAGAGAAGCATCATTTAAAGCAGACAAGAATGAGGATTCTGAGCCCGATGAAATTGAAGAAAAATTTGTGAAGAGACTGAAGAAGGGATCAGGAAAATACAAAGGTAAACTTCCTTTCAAATGTTTTAACTATGGTAGGATAGGTCATTTTGCAAACAAATGTCCCCACAAAGGAAAGGATCAGACTTGTGATGATGACAAGAAATACAAACACATAAATTTCTTTAAGGAGAATAACTTTAAGAAGAAAAGTCTTTGTGCAAACAATGATGATGATCCTTAAGATGATGAGGATAATGATTCATCTATTGAATATAAACTAAATGACTTCACACTTATGGCCAAAGAGGACTATGACAATAATAGCACAGGGAGTGACGTTAAGGAAGAAGAAGTTGTGGTTGACATGGAAGGAGAACTGATCAGTGCATTGGAATAAATTGACAGACTAAGAATCAAGAACAGAAAGAAAAGACAATTGTTGATACAGTTCGAGAAAGACAGTAAAAAACCTGGTGAATACCTTGTCCTACTAAAGGTAGAATTGGAAGAGGCAAAGAAAATCGAAGAGATTGTGAAACAACAACTATTAGAAAAGAAGGCAAGATGTGAATCATTAGAACAAGAAGTAGTGAAAACAAGGAAAGAAATGGAGAAGTTTCAAGCCTTGTATAATTAGAATCTGTCAAGTATCAAAGCCTTAGAAGGATTAACCACCATTCTGAATCAACAAAGGAATCCAAAGATAAAAATTGGTTTGGGTTATGAAGAGGGATCAATCAGTGAGAAGACAGGAAATGAAGAACCCATCAAGTTTGTCAAAAGTACAACCAATGACAATAAAAAACCTATAGAAATAAAGGAAGGCAATCAACAACCCAGGATGAGTAAAGAAAATGGTGTCAGGACTGAATCTGTAGAATGAAGAAACAATATTCTTTCTACTAAAAGACGTCATCAGCAAGAAAGAAATCAATTTGCTCAAAGAAGACAACCATTTTCCAGGTACAAAGAATTTTTCTATGGCTATTGTTTCTATTGTTCTAACTTCGATCACAATGCTATAAATCGTTCCTTAAGACCTAGAAATGAGCAATTAAGATTTCAAAGGAATAAATACTTCCCACAACAGAGAATGATACAGTCAAGTAATAATCCTTCACAGACTGCAAATTGCCAAATTAATTCTGGACACATACAACTAAGGAGAGCAGGAAATAATCAATAGTCAATAAGTAGGCAACACTGCAACAATAAGTTTGACTTATTGAATAATGAGGTTGAATGCTACACTTGTCATAACTTTGGACATACATCTATTGACTTTTGGTTAAGGAACTATGAACCAGATTCGAAATCTATTGTTGAAAATGTCAAGTTTTGGAAGAAGAAGGAAAGTAACAAGTGTGGATTAGTATTATCTGCTCAAAGAAAAAAAAAACCTTGGTATATAGACAGTGGATGCTCCAAACACATGACGGGAGACAAAGGCAAGTTTCTATCGCTAAGTGAAAGTAAATCAGGAACTTTAACCTTTGGAAATGATGCTCCAGGGAAAATAAAAGGAAAAGGGATGGTGAGCTTAAGTAATGGAAAAGGAAAAGCCCAAGATGTTCTACTTGTGGATGGGCTGAAACATAATCTTCTCAGTGTAAGTCTAATGTGTGACAGAGGATGTGAGGTGTTGTTCACGTCCAAGGATTGTAAGATAAAGTATGTAAACTTAGGAAAAGTAGTGGCCAAAGGCATAAGGACAGAAAATAATGTATATGTGCTGAAAGAAAATAGAGAAGAATGTCATCTAAGCAAACATGATGAAAGCTGGTTATGGCATAGAAGACTTGGAAATCTAAACTTTGACCACTTAATAAAACTCAAAAACCTCGAGGCAGTAAAATATCTTCCGAAACTATCAAAGCCCCAAGATTCAGTGTGTAAACCCTGTCAAGTAGGGAAGAAAAAAAGGACACGGTTTAAGTCCAAGAGATTTACTTCAACAGAGAAACCACTCCAACTAGTTCATATGGATTTATGTGGACCATGAAGACAGGAAGGCACAGGGAAAGAAAACTACTTCATGATGATTATCGATGATTACTACATACTTACTTGGGTAGCCTTTCTCAAAGAAAAAGATGAAGCATTTGATAAGTTTAAGATATTTAAGGATTTAACTGAGACTCAAATAGGGAAGAGGTTAAAGGAAGTAAGATCAGACCGGGGAGGAGAGTTTATGTCAAGAGACTTCAAGGAATTCTGCGATGAGCATGGGATCAAGAGAGAATACACAATACCAAGAACTCCACAACAAAATGGAGTAGTTGAAAGGCAAAACAGAACAGTGCAGGAAATGGCCAGGTCAATGATGAATGAGAAAAACATTGGTCAAACCTACTGGGTAGAAGCAATACACACAACAGTCCATGTGCTTAACAAGGCTCACCTCAAACCACAAAGTGACAAAACACCTTATGAATTATGGTTTGGAAGATCTGCCTCAATCAAACACTTCAGAGTCTTTGGGAGTAAATGCTACATAAAGAATAATGATGAAAACCTCGAAAAATATGATGGTAGGGCAGATGAAGGTATTTTCTTAGGGTATGCTACAAACAGTAAAGGATACAAATTCTATAATAAGAGGTTGCATAAAATGGTTGACTGTATTGATGTAAAAATTGATGAAGGAATCCCAGCAAGAGAGGTGTACAGTAATGAGACTTCTACATAAGACACAACTAAAGTTGAATATGAACAGGTCCAATAATCAGAAAACGAAGACTCTAAATTAGATGAAGACTCAGACACTCAGACAGACTCAAATCAGCAGTCAAGTACAAATTCCTCCTCCAGAATCATTCAAAAGAATCATCCTGCAAGTCAAATAATTGGAGAAAAAGACAAAGGGGTACAAACCAGGAGAAAGCTAATCAAAACCACTGAACAATCTCATATAGCTCTCATATCCATGCTGGAACCCAAGAATTTTAATGAAG
>ML791373.1:410544-437355 GCA_009831015.1 Picea engelmannii
GGATCTTCATTTCTCAAGGAAAATATTTAAGAGAAATGATGAAAAGGTTTCAAATGGAAGATTCTAAACCTGTGGGTACACCTATGGTAACTGGATGTAAATTAAGAAAGGATGATGATTCACCTGATGTTGATCAAAGATCATATTGATCAATGATAGGAAGCCTATTGAACATCACAGCATCTCGCCCAAACATAATGCATGTTGTAGGAATGGTAGGAAGATATCAGGCTGCACCGAAATAGAGTCATTTGCAAGCTGTCAAAAGGATATTGAGGTACTTAAAAGAAGCAATGAATTATGGTCTGTGGTATCCCAGAAATCAAAGTCTTTAGTTGACTGCTTATTCAGATGTAGATTGGGCAAATTGTGTTGATGAGAGAAAAAGCACCAGTGGAGGAGCATTCTTCTTGGGTAACTCCTTAGTAGTCTGGCTTAGTAAAAAGCAAGGTTCCATTTCTTTATCAACCACAGAGGAAGAGTACATTGTTGCTGCTACCTGTTGCACACATGTATTATGGATGATTCAGACACTTGCAGACTTAGAGGTAAAATATATTGCACCGATCCCAATTCATTGTGATAACACAAGTGCCATCAGTGTGTCTAAAAATCCTATCCTCCACTCCAAGACAAAACGTATTCCCATAAAATATCATTTTCTGAGAGAGCAGGTGACCAAACAGATTGTTCAGGTCCATTGCATTCCCACTATAGAACAAATTTCAGACATCTTTACTAATCCCCTAGCCAAGACACCATTTGAATATCTCAGACAGAATCTAGGTGTCATTTCGTTTCACACCAAAAAGAGTCCATCTTGTTAGGGGGAGTTTTTGCATTGTTTGAATATTTAATGCCTCCTAAAATTACTGCAATAGCTCAGGGGGAGCATGTCTCTTCTTTGACATTGATGTCAAAGGGGGAGAAAAGAATTCAGGTGCCTTAGTTGCCATCAATGCCAAAGGGGGAGATTGTTGGAAAATGTCTAACAGGTAGCGTATGCTTGTCATTGATGGCAAGTACAATAGAGAAGATGGAAGGATCAGAGTGTGCATGTGAAGACTCTGCAGAGGCACATAAGTCCAAGAATCCCTTGGGGATTCAGAAGTAAAAGCTCAGGAGGAACAGCGTCGAGGAGAACGCACGCAACAAAGCTCAAGGTATAGGAGTTCGCAGAGGATAAGGAAGACAAAGGTCGAGGCCCTTGAGAACTTGTAATTCTCCCAAGGTTGGGAGGAAAGTGTGCAAAGCTTAGGAGGGAGCATAGTTGCCGTCAGATCGGCTGAAGAAGAATATCTAGACCATTGGTTTCTACGTCCAGGAGGAGCTTAGGAGAATCCTACAGAAGGGAGATATCGACAGTCGTTGGATATCATTCACAAATCCCGTCAGCCGTCAAATCAGATAGGAGATGCACGAGGTTTACCATCAGGAAAAGCCAAGGTGAAATCCCAAAAGGAGGGATGACTCATCGGGGTTTCACATATCGGGAATCCCGTGAGCCAATGCATTGTGGCATTGGAAAACTTGAAACCCCGACGAGTGGTAAGACTGCGGTCACAGGGATAATGGTCATATGGGCCAGGAGCCTAGCCAGGAGAGCTAGTGCGTAAAGAGCGCATTGGGATTCAAGGGATCGTGAATCCTGAGGACATACATGTTTCGACATTGGAAAGTCTGAAACCCTGATGAGGAGGTTTGGTTGCGGTCATATAGGAGAAGGTCAAGTGGACCACGAGCTTAACCAGAGGGCTAATTGAAGTTAGAGGCGTCAGATCCAAGCGCAGGGTCCGACCACCATTGGATTGAGGAAAACCTGCATGATCTTTAAAAGTGCAAGGAGTAGAGGGCTCACAAAAACTCGACGTAATCTTAGCCGTTAAATCAAGATCACATTTGAACCGTTGATCGGAGTTTCAAGGATCGCGTTTTGGAAATCTCAAAGAAACAATGCAATAGGAATCACGATCTAATCTTAGCCGTCATATCAAGATGTGATCTAGACCGTCGACCCGACTCACGTCAGCAGACCACGTCAGTTAGGAACATGTGGCACAACTAGGTAATGACAAGTGTCATACTGATTCAACATTTTAGGCACATGTAAGTCACAAATCAGAGTGACACGTGGCAGTATTCAACACGTGTCAATCCACATATGACGTCAGCAGATGGACACCTTGTCGGAGTTTCAGGGATTGAGAGTTGGACATGTCAAAAATTATTGACATCAAGAATCCCTATATCACGATAGGTGAAATTGTGATGTAATATGAACCGTCAGATCAAGTGTTGATTGGAGGGCTACTGATGCAGGACACAGTGAAACTGTCAGAAACCATTGATGGCGTCTGCTAGAAAATTCAAAGAGACCCCTATGTGATCGCTAGAGGAGATGAAGAGTCTCCAAGATTCTTCCAAATGAAGGAATAATATTCTTAGAAGGGATTGATATATGGATGAGCGTGGAAGCCTATAACTAAAACAGAGAAGGTGAACTCAACTGTCACAAAGAAGACGAAGAGTCTTAACTGCCAGAGAAGTTGAAGAGTCATGATGATGATCAGACAAAACACTTGAGAGGTGGAGGATAACGACATGGAGTCATTATGCAGAGGCATTGTGAACATTGCATGCACAAGGTGCACAGAAACTATAAATACACGGTACAGAGAAGAGATTGTCCTGTTGTTGCTATAGGAGGTTGTTGTGGTTGTTGTTGGTGAAGGTGATTCATGTGTGAAGAAGGAGGAGAGTGCAGCAGCTGAATAGCATAGAAGAGGAACTGTGCAGTGAATGGACATGGCACACAGAGCATAAAAAGTGGAAGAACAAATAGCGCAAGTGATGTGAGAAGAAAGGCAATGAGGGAGACAGAGCAACGAAATGCAGCAGAACAGTGATAAGTTTGGTAAGCCATTGTTGAACATCATATCACTGTAATAAATTTTAGTAGCAAAGGTTTATATTTCAGGGTGGTTGGGAGGAGCTAGGGAGGACTGGTATCCTCAAAGGTTCAGGTGGGTGCTTGAACACAGGGAGTTGGTGCTTCCTTCTAGTTGGTGCTAGAGAAACCAGGGAGTTGGTGCTTCCTTCTAGTGGGTGCTAGAGAAAACAGAGAGTTGGTGCTCTCAGCAAGTTGCATCTTGAAAAAATAAGGTTGTAGCCTCATTATGAGTAGGCGCTCATATGTATGATACTGTAAAGATTGTAACCATTACTTATCATATAAAGAAAAAGAGGTTTTTACCCTGCATGGGTTTCCTCGGGAAATATCTATCTCTTTGTTTCTCATATATGTGAATGATGTTGAAAGTGCCATTGTTTATTTACCTACATTATTGTGATCATCATTTAGTGTCTCTACAAAGAGTTTAAAAGAAACATAATTGTTTAAGCACGGTAACAACTGATTCACCCCCCCTCTCTGTTGTCTAACAGGTATACCCACAATTATGTGTGGGAGCCTTTAGGTTTGATTTTGAACTTGTTATCCTGCCCATACGTTATAGATCAAACTGTCGACTGTACCCACCCAGGGACTCACTGTGAATTGGTATCTTTAGTTGCCATAATCTTTAGGTACTTACACAAGGTGACGGTGAAGGGAAGTCTCACTGTACCTAGAACAGACATTGGTCAAACTCACTCGAGCTCCTTGGAGGGTAAATCCACAATTACTGTGTGGAAGCTTGCACCAAGGCATAAGTCCGTTAAGCAGGTTTCCATTGTAACTCTTCCACCATATCCCAACCCCTTATCGACTTGATCACGCGACGTTGGATTTCATCACCAACTAGTACGGTCATCGAGAGAAGTTTTTTTCTGCTTGGTTGATTCTTAGATTTTATTAGCGCATGTTGTTTCTTTTTCTTAGTTGGCCCTAGATTTTCAATGTGTTATGTTATTCTCCACAATTGAGTCTGTAGGCAATAAAGGTCTTTTTCGATCACGTAGGATGCAAGGGATGCCTCCGAAAGGCTATCAACCCTTACCTCCTAACCCTCCATAAGCCAACTACTGTAGAGAGGTAGAAAATCCATCTACACCGGAAGTGCTATTGCTCCCCCGTTAGATAACCCAGAATATGCTTTGGACACAGTTGAAAATCCCACCACACTTGTGTCAGTAACTCCTCTTGAACCACTTTTGGTTCGTTTAGACTCCCTTGGGAACCTCATAGATGAAGAAGTCCCACGATTACCAGAGAGGATCTTTATCGAAACATATATGGGATAGATGAAACCACTCTTTGGTGATGAGTATAGGACTCCTGTTTGTCCTAGCACTGCAATAGAAACCAATCCCACACCTGCTCATTCTGTATGGAGGACTTCATTGGGACGCGATCTTTATGAACATTTCAAATCTATTCGACAACCCTTTCATCCTCATGACCCTCCTAGTGAAATAGGACCATCCATTCAAACCATGAATCACCCAGTCGATCAAGTTATTCAATCTACTGCCACACCGGCACAAGTCCATCCTAATGCTGGACTCATCACCTCTACTCTTCCCCAAAGCATTTCAATATCTACACCTGTTTCTACAAGTTTTTACTCTACAGCACTGCATGTTCCACACAATCCTGCTGGGACATCTTCTCACCCGAGAATGTAGACACCTGCTAGCCAAAAACAACCGGCTGGAGGGAAACCACCATCCAACATACCTTTCCCTCTTGGAGGACTACCTTTCCATAGCAGGCCTGCCCCTCCCGGGGGACAACCTCCTGTTCATGCTCCTTCTGGAGGACAACCTCCGTTTTCCAGTCAAACCCCGGTCATACATCCGCTGCTGGCAGGGGGGCAACCCTCATTTGTTGGAAACCCTTCAAAATCCTGGGGAGTATCTTTAGGAGGCACTTTTACCCAACCCCACATTGGGGGGAACTTGTATAATAACCCACTAGGGGGAGTATCCAATCCTGTCCCTCCCGGAACATCTTACGGGCAATCTTATCCGGGAGGCATCCCAAACACCACCTAGAGTTCTCCGGGACCACAGTCTTGTCCTCCTTATGAGTCTCATGTGTATCCACCTCTGGGATATACTCCTTACCATTCTCAAGGCCAAAATTTTTATCCTTCTCATGGGAAAATAAATCACCCGACCTATAATGTTCAGAACCCACCGGGTTATGCCAATGTTTCTCATGTACCAGCGAATCCTTCTTATCCTGGCTAGCAACAACCATATGTAGGAGGACCTACTGCTTACAACTATCCACCTAACCCAGTCTATGGTCCTACTGGTGTTCCTATGCCACACTAGTATCATTCTCACATTAACCGACAACTACCTTTCCTTGCAACTTTGGATCTCCCAGACTTGTCTCGGTTAACTAATGATCCTATTTCTCATTCACCGGTTTGGCCAGTCATTCCAGCTAAGCTTCCTTCTGATATTTCAAAATTTGATGAAAACTCTGGTGAAGATCCAAATAGCCATATGATGACTTTCCATTTGTGGTGTTCATCAAACTCCCTCATGGATGATTCTATACATTTGCGTCTTTTCCAGCGAACACTTACTGATTCAGCAACAAAGTGGTACATTGAACTACCACATGCTTCTTTTCATGATTTCAATTCCCTTGCCATGTCTTTCCTCATGCACTTTCAACTGCCTATTCACTACGAGACGGGTACTGAACTCTTGACCTCCCTTCGTCAAACTAACTCTGTGCATATCTATGACCATATTCATGAGTGGAGGCGACAACGAAGGATGATCAAGGCAATCATTCATGACATGCTCTTGGTAGAATGGTTTACTAAATCACTGCTACCCCCAATTGCTCGCGATGTCGCTATGGGTGGTGCGGTCACAAAGGAACAAGCCATCGCTCAGGCTCAGTACTTAGATTTGGTTTATTCCCATTCTGGTACTTTGTATGATTTTCTTCCAAATGTTGCTCGAGCTAATATCGATCCTTCTAAGCCATCATCCTCATCTCATGTGGATGGTGTTATCGGTTTCGTCAAAACTCAATCTTTTTCCAAATCAACTACACCCCCCTCTACCTCCCCCCAAACTCAAAGTTCTGAGGTGAATGCAGTTCAATCTACCCCTTCACAACAATCCGGAGGTAAGAAGAAGACAAAGAATAAATCAAAAAATAATAATGAACAACCCAAAAATCAAACACCTGCTACCGAAAAGAAACCACAACGAAAACTGAAACTCCCATGTATCAGTTGTGGTGATGATCACTACACTCGAGATTGTCCACTTTGCAATGGAATGGCAAAAATTTTCCAAGGGAAGTCACAACCCGCTGTTCTTACTCAACCTTTTCCACAGCAGCAATCCATGGTTGCTCAAACCCCCTCTCCTAGGGGCAGTTCTAGTGATCCCAATGATGAGGCCTCATCGAGTGCACATATTTATATGTTTAATGGGATCAATTTGACCACTCTCTCTAAGACCTACAACACACCAGGTAACCCTGACAAAGGAAAAGACACTAACGGTGTCGACACTTTATCGGATCCATCATCATCCTCTGTTAGTCTTCCATCGGTTAATCCTCTGTCTGGACCACTTTAGATTGAGAAACACACATTCGACTCTATCTTACGTCCTCCTAAGAGAACTATCCACAAAGCTACCTTTAATCCTAGCTCACGTGCTACCCAAAACTACAACATTGTTGAATATTTGGCTCAAGCACCGGGTGCTATGTCTGCGTTAGAAGTTCTACAACACTGCCCCAGTCAACATAGAATGCTCTTGACCACTCTTGGTGTTGTTGATCCTGAGTCGTCCAATCAGATCATGTTTAACCCGTATAATTATGCGTCTCGACTCTCCCACCAACTTTCTTTCCAAGTTGATGTTGTTGTTCACAATCAACAAATCCATCGAACTATTCTGGATGAGGGAGCCTCAAATTGTGTCATGTCTTTAGCATGTTGGAAAGGTTTAAAATCACCGGAACTTAAAAAATCCCCAACGATGTTGCGCACCTTAGATGGGTGAGGTTTTCATCCCCATGGGCTTTTACAGTCCCTGCCCATCCAATTAGGTGGAAAAACTATTACTCTTGATGTCAAGGTGGTCGATGCTCCCCTCGATTACAATTTGTTACTTGGAAGAAGTTGTTTTTATGCCATGATTGTTGTTGCCTCGTTAGTTTTCCGATGTGTCCAATTTTCTCATGAGGGAAAAATTGTTACTGTTGATCAGTTGGATTTCTGCACGACCGATGCTCGCATTCCCGCTACCAACAATATTCCTTTCTTGGGAGACCACAAGATCACGTATGAAAGCGTTGGTGTTGGCTTACTGAAATATTCTAGCCTCATGGGTACCTTCCCTACACCACTTCCACCGGCTACACATCACATTTCCACCATCGACATGATTTTGACCGCAGCGTATCAATATTTGGAATCATCTGACCCTTGGATTGTACCTTGTCTGTTGGAATTCGATGCACTAAGTGACACCGTGCCACTTAGTCCAGCTGAAACATCATACGTTTCTACCCCATCCACTTATCCCTCGTCATATGCCCAACATCTATTGGCGCCTGACATTTCCTCGATGCAATCACAGTTGAATTCCTTGTCGTCTGCGATCGATTATATTTCCCCAACTTTTACTTCGGATGAATATATTCCGGAAATGTTTTGCATTGACAAGTTAACTCGGGATAATAACTATCACCGATCCTCTTTTCTTTCCCCTTGTGAATAAATTCGGGCAGATATACCATCTATCTCCCCTCCTAGTGTTGATATTTCAATGCTTTCAACTTACGACGATTTGGATCCGGTAGTGGACATGGTGATTTCTTCGGTAGGATTATTGGAGCCTGATCTCCTTACTCCTATCGCAACCCTCGACATGTGTTCCTTCTTGAGTGATTATCTTCCATCCAGCGAAGATCTCCTAGAGGCCATGAATGCGTTTTATCCATTGACATGGTACCCTTCCAGAGAATTATCCTCTTGGAAGCCACGATTCGGACGAAACCACGAGCATAGTTTCTATGGCAAGCTCGTTAAAAAATTAAACACTGACCCTGAGCATAGTTCTTTTCCTATGTCAAGCTCATAAAAAAATGAAACAGTCACCTCTCTTGAACCTTCTTTTCATCCACCCTTCTCCTTTTTCTCATCTACTAGACAAATTGGTGACGACCTCAGAGCCGGTGAATGAATTGAAGCTTGGAGGGCATGTCTCCAGCCTTTGCTTATCATCCTAGAGTTAAGCCACTAGCTTTTATGCTGGGGGCATACCAAGATTAGTCTTTGTTCTTTCTTGTGCTCGTAAATACATGAGAATGCATCCGGGCAGACTTTTATCTCTTTTTCAGACTTGTATGGATACACAAAAAAGGAACCCCCTGGAGTCTCCTTTAAGCTCTTTTCAGACCCTCTAAACATGAAAAGATTACTGAGTGATCTTGCTTCCTTTCCCACTCATTAAACGGTTTGAAAGGGTGTCTTTTGAGTGATAATTTATCTCTTTTTCGGCCTCATGAGACTAACATTACGAAAAAAGACAACATTGGAGTCATCTTTAAGTCCTTTTCAGACTCTCTAAACATGAAAAGATTACCGAGTGACCTTGTTCTCTTCACGCTCGTTAAAGTATTTGAAGAAAACGTTTGTTGAGCGATAGTTTATCTCTTTTTTAGTCTCGTAAGACTACTTTACGAAAAAGGAACTGAGAGAGTTCTCTTTTAAGTGTTTTTCCAGACTCTATAATCATGAAAAACCTTCGAGATTTATGTCTTTGGACTCGCTAAACAAAACATCGACAGGCCCATATGGGATCGAACCCTTACTTCTTCCAGTTCGTTAAACAAAGGAAGAGGAACTTACCAAAGGTGAGTTTTATCGAGCATGTGTTATCCTCCTCGAGCTCGTTAAATTAAAAAGAGGTACTCGTCTATCTGGATGGGGGAAAAAATTGAAAGAAGCAAGCCAAGCCGTTTTGTGAGAATATTACCAAGTAACTCTTAGAGTCGCCCTTGAACATGGCACTTTGTCTTTGCACACATATTAATCCGCTGAACCTCTGCATTGAGCCAATCCTTTGAGTATCTTTCACTCCTTTGGGTCACCCGATGAAAGTCACAGTATCCACTACATCATCAAGTTTTGGTCCATGTCATGTTTTTGTTGTTGTGCCTCAATGTTCAAGGGAAGTATCCACCTCGAGAGTCAGCCATCACAAATATCTTGTCTCGATACCCATGTCAGTCCATGCTCATTTGATCTACCAATTACATCTCTATGTCCGTTTCGTGTCGTTGATGGGGGATACATCAATGCCCTCCTTCTACGAGCCTATTCCTGTCAACTTCGACACATTATCCAGGAATTAGACTTAGAAACCAGTTAGTACTTTGGGACCTGCATGCCTCAATGGCAGGCCTCCTCACGTCTGACAGCAGGTTTACATCATTGACCTCTGATTAGATGTTTCCATGGACGTTCGACTCCAACTCATCCATTCACATTCGTTGGAATGTACTAGAGTACCTTGGGAATCATCGACATTAATGGTGATCTCCCTCGCGCTTGTTAACGGTTTACATCATTGACCGATAATCAAGTGGTTTTTGCCATGTTTGAAATCAGGACATCCATTCACATGGTTAGATTCGTACTACATCGAGATCGGTAAGAAGACCCTGGGTTGAGTGATCACTTTGATATGTACTTTTCCCAGGTTGCAATGGAGTTTCTCTTGAACAATGACACATATACTGTTACATAGATCCACTTTGTATTGGTCATGGCTATGTGTTGTCATCTCGTAGATCCAATATCTATTCTTCATGGCTACGATCAGTTCATGTTATAAGAGTATAGATCCCCAGTGTATTTTCAGTGGATATACCTTTTTATCAATACAATTATGGATCCGCAGTGTATTTTATGGTGGCCATATCTTGCAAGTCGTGATTAGCCAAGCATAGGTATGCCTGCCTTGGGTGTGAAACATGTCATAATATTTGTTGGATGTTTGTGTGCAGTTTTTTTCAGGTTCTCTGCATCTATACCCTTGCTTGAAATTCTACAAAGCATTTCAGTTATCAGTTCCTGTCTTCTAACTTCATACTTTGGGGAGCAATCTATTACACATAAAAAATACTCACTTTGATAGTGTCGCAAGTGTCGTCATTACAAAGGTCGCAAGTGTCGCATTCTTCTCAGAAGTGTCGCAAGTGTCAGGGAAGCATACTGCCATGATCCTTATGTCGTGCCTGTAAACGACATCAGGAGGACACTTGGCACATGTCAAACACTTGATTTGGAAGAGGAGGAAAGGTTAACTGGGCTCATGAACCTTTTGCCATCTGAAAACACTAAAAAAACTAAGTTTTTGGAGGGGAGCGCTCCCCTATATCTATCCCAGGAGTGTTGGCGCTCCCCCATAAGCCATTAGGGATCATTATAGTGCTGCATCAACCCTTTTGCATGAGCACTCCTACCTTTAGGAGTGTTGGTGCCCCCCTTAAGCTTACTAGGGAGCGCTACAGTGATCTGATGGCCCTTTTGAGGGAGCGCTACAGTGCTCTGATGGCCCTTTTGAGGGAGTGCTACAGTGCTCTGATGGCCCTTTTGAGGGAGCGCTGCCTATTTTGGGCAAGAGTTAAGTTGTTGAGATGAATGGGGGAAGGATCCTTTCATTCTTGGAAGGCAGTTGGATTCGAATTCCTAGTCCAACCATGATATTAGGGAAGATCCTCAACTGAAGGAGGAAAATCCTCAACTTCTCCAAGGATATCTCAAGTGGTTAAAGCCTCTCCAAGGCTATATAATCAAGCTTTCTCATGGTGAAAGGGGACTGAAAAAGGGAGAATCACACCAAACTTATGATCTTATAAGTGGTGTTGGAACAGAGATATTTTGGAGGCAAGAGACCTATGATCTCATAGGGAGAAATCGGTGAAGCTATCATCATTTGTATTGTGGATCTTTTGACCAAGGGGTAGAAAAGGAGGACTTGACGAAACTGCTACAATTCATCCATGGTTGTAAGTAATGTTTTGTCCTCATTAATATAATTTGCTTGGCATGTTTCTTTCTAATTCATTTTCAATCTCACATGAATTTGTCTCTTTAGTATATAGACCTATTTCGAATTAATCTTGATAGAGTAGGAAGTAGTCATACTTTGTTTGTCTACAAGGCTCATCGAAGAGAAAAATATTAGAGCTCAACTCGGAGCGTGTAGGGACAAACACCAGTCAAAGGTACTTCTTTTCTCCTTCCTTCTCACACACTAGTCCACCTAGATCTAAAAGGAAGTCAGTGACCATGATAAGCACTTTCTGTCTTAGAGTTAAGAGTCTAGCTCTTTGAGGAGATCTACCTATCCGCGGGGATATTTTCCTTCAACACATACCCTTCATTTTTTTTTTGTAGTAATACTGTTGCAATGGTATGTTCAGACGCGAAAGAAAAAAGGTCAAAATCCTTGGTGTAGTCAGGACTGGTCAAGACTGGTTCCTGTGTAAGTGCATGTTTAACTTATTCAAAAGATTACTTAGACTCAATGTCCCATTTTATTTTTGTGTCCTTTTTTAACATGTTTGTTATGTTCCTAAGAAGCTCAACCATGTTAGGTATGAATCCTCTCAAAAAGTTTATTTTTCCGATGAAAGATTGTAATTCTTTGATATTCCTTGGGTGTTCTGATTTCTGAATGGCCTCGATTCTGCTGGGGTCTATCTTAATTCCGTCCTTAGAGATTATGTGCCCCAACATTTTACCTTCCTCTATTCCAAAAAGGCTCTTCTTAGGGTTCAGAGAGATCCCAAATTTTATGCATTTCTCAAACACTCATTTGAGATGTCGTAAGTTCTCATCATCAGATTGGGAAAACACAGTTACCTTGTCCAGATAAATGACAATAAATTTTCCAAGTTCTTCCACAAAAGCGATGTCCATCACTCTTTGGAAAGTGGCCCCAACGTTCATCAACCCAAAAGGCATTTTCACGTACATGAAAGTACCCCAAGGTGTTGTGAATGTTGTTTTCTCCAGGTCATTTGGGTGAACAAGAACCTGGTTATAGCTTGAGAACCCATCCAGTAAGGAGATTCAACTGGATCCAACTACCTTTTGTAAGATGTGGTCCATTTTTGGGAGTGGGTAGTTATCTTTCAAAGAGACCTTGTTCAGATTTCTGAAATCAATGCAAAGCCTGATTTCCCCAGATTTCTTTCAGGTTGGGACCAGATTTGAGACCCATTTAGAACATCGTAATGGAACTATGATTTTAGCATCATACATTTTCTTGATTTCCTTTTCTATCAGGGGAAGTAACTTGGGATTGATTCTCCTAAGTTTCTGTCTAAAATGTTTTTGATCTTGTTTTATCGGGATCCTATGTTGTATGATGCTCATGTCGTAAGATTTCAAGTCCTCGTAACCCTAGGAAAAAACGTCTGAATATTCTTTGAAAAGTTCAATGTATTTGAGCTTCTTCTCAAGGGGTAATGATTTGGACAGCTTTACCATCTTGGTTTTTTCCTCTGTCCCTATGTTACAATCTTCAACTTCTTGACCACTGGCTTCAATTTTTGGTTTTTTAGCTACATCATTAAAATCAAATAGGTCTTCTAAAGGAACTAAACCCCTAGGTAAACATTACTCTTTAAATGTAAAACATAAGATTCTATCTCATCTTCACCTAACTCTCCTGAATCTATCTTATTTACACTATCATTTCCAAAATCAGATCTATTTACATTTTCATCCTCGTTTTCTAGGTCTATGTTTGTACACTCGAAATCATTTTTACAATGTAGAAAATCTTCAATTTGATCATCGTTCCCAAACACCTGTCAATATCTGATGTTGTCTAGGATAGTCGGTCTGCACTTCACCTCCACCGTGTATGGGCGAGTGGAGCAGAAATATTTCTTGCATGTAGCTGCTAACGTAGCTAATCCATCAACTAAAATATTTTGTCCCCTAGGCATCACCTGCAAATCGACTTCGATGAAACATTTAAGAGCATCCAAAACAACATTCCTATAAGCTCTAAGATGGGGGTGTTTTTCTGCATACTCACCTTTAATTTGTTTGATAATTAATTTAGAGTCTCCTCTTACCATGATTTTCTTGGCACCAACCCTCTTTAGTAGATTCAGACCGAGCATTAAATCTTCATACTCGACTACGTTGTTAGTGCATTGAAAATTTAGTTTGTAAGAATGGTTTTCCAAGTACCTAGATTTGTGATTGTGTAACCAAACTCCTGCTCCCACTCCTTCTTTGCTCACAGCTCCATCGAATTCCATGCTCCATAAATCTGCTGGTAATTCTTCGCTTATCACATTTTTCTTTCTTTCTGTATCAGTGATTTCCTGGCCTTCTTTCAGATCAGATGTATCTTCTTCCAGCTGAGTGATTTGTTCTCCTGTATCACCGTCATTATATAGGATAAAATAATATAGGTCAGAATGTGTAGAGTACAGGGGATAGTTATGTGGTTTCTCTTGGTTGTTGACCATGTATTTCATCAGAGTCTCTCTGTACAGTCGTCTCTATTTCCCGAATACTGGGATGGTGGAATACGACATATCCAACTGCAAAGTACCTTTCAACTTGGACCCCCAAGACCTAGACAACAACAGACCATATTTTGGGGAATGTTTGCGACCACAACATCCATAACCATGATTCTTGATGGAATCTGAACTAGAGTGATACATAAGTCCTTGATCAAACCGATACATCTTACTTTTCTGGAGTCAAACGAGTGCAAGTTCTTGTAAGGTTTGGTGACCTCGAGTCCCATCTTTTCCATCACTTCTTTAGGCATCAGATTATGGGAAGCACCTGAATCTAACATAGCATTATGCATAATCACGTCATGTATATTAAGGTTGATGTAAAAAGGAGCGACAACACTGTTATCGATCTGACCATCAACTTCAATACCAAACAGGAGTTCAGGTTGATCATCGGTGAGATTCATAGTATTCGAATGATTCTCCGATCCAACGATTAAAGACTTCATGCCTATATTAGGTTCAATGGTCAGTGCTTTGATCACCTGTGATCGGTAATCATCTTTACTCATCAACTCGGAAAGAGGAATGGTAATTTTTAATTTGGCAGGTTCCCCTTCGAGGCTGAAAGGAGTAGGTGTTATGCCTTGGCTCATCGATTCTAATTTGTCCACCATAGTATTTTGGGAAGAAGTATTTGGTGGTCCGGTTGATGAAACCTCAGTCTTCATTGATCTTTGTAGAATGGTGAGGTTTCTTTTTTTGTTGGAACTTCAGCATTACCTTTTTCAGGGATCTTCTTGGTAGAAGGCTCAGGGACTTTCTTGGTTTCGACTATCTTCTTTGTTTCAGTTACCTTTTTTGGGGAACTTTCATATGTCTTCTTACTTCATAGTTTGTACTACTTGTGTACCTCCATAATAGAATTTTCAAATGCCTGTTGTTCGGTATCTTCAGCTTCTTCACTCACCTTTGTTTGAGAAAGAAGAAAAAGTTCTTTCTCTTCCTGGGTGAGGAAAATAGCTTCATTATCGTGAATGCCCATGAGGTTTATATGTGTATCCTACAATTCTTCAATTACCTCTTCTCCTTCATCTGCGTAATTTTCCTGTAGGGGCAGTCTGATCTATTGATTAGGACCCCTCTGTTCTCTTTGATCCCTAGGATCTCTCTACCAAATTTGAGGAGGATTTCTTCTGAAATTAGGATTCTGAATTTGAGGAGCTGGTTGGTTTTCTCTGAGAGGGTTTCTTTCGGATATAGAAAGCCACTCCATCATTGTTTCTATTGCTCTAGCTAATGAATCCATTTTGGAATAGGAAGAAGATGTGGAAGGTTCTTTAATTGTGACTCTTCTCTCTGTCCTTTGTCATGCCCTCTTAGCCAAAAGGTTTGCCTCTACGCTTATTGCACTTTTCTGCATGTCTTCCAGGGTGGTGGAGTTTCTCTCCCTTAATTGATATGACATACCAGCATCGAAACCATCAGGGAATTTTATCAATGCTAAACCTTGGGGAGGTTTGATATTGGCTGGAATTGCATTGTACAAATTGTTGAAATGGGTGTAGTAATCTTGTACTATCTCACCTTGATTCCTTCTAATGTTCTCTTATTCTGACAAGATTTGGAGAGGATTTTTATTTACCTCCCATCTGTCTAGAAAACTTCTTTGAAACACTGGAAGGTCGAGCACCGAGGCAGCACGTAAACCTTTGTACCATTTCTTAACATCACCTGTTAAACTCTGCACAAACAATCTCATTTGAACGTCAGCTTCATCTACTTCCTACAGATCAAAATAGTCATTCATTTTATCAACATGTTGTTGTGCGTTCAATGGCCCTACACAATCAAACTGAGGAAGTATCGTTTGATAATCTTGGGGCATAGCATGTAGTGGTGCGACCAACACCAATGGAACATATCTCGCTTCCATGATAGCCGAAGGAGGCAGGACAGTAACCTGTATGATAAGTGGAGTGGTGACCGAAGTTGAGGAGGATGAGGGACTAACTAACACAGAGTGTGAGGTTTGAGGTGTGGTAGTGGGAGATAGTAGTTCAGGGGTCCGAGGTTGCAGGACGGTTGGATCTAAAACGGTTTTGGTTGCAAAACTATCAGATTTCGTTCTAAACAGGCTTTGTTCAGAAAGGATGTCAAAGCCAAAATTCTGAAAGGTAACAAGCTCTTTTGGAAGAGAACGGGACCTATGAAGAGGAATATCACTCACTGAACTTTCTGCAATGGTCTTTTTCTTGAGCAACTATTATGGATTATCGGTTGTTATTGCAGGTTCTGGGTCTGGGTGGGATCGAGTGTAAACTCTTTTAGGAGCCAGATTTCTTTTTGATTTATATATATATATATATATATATATATAGTTTTTAGTTTTATGAGTCCAAAATTAATATGTTCAAGCTTTTAACAACCTCTAAACATTATTTCTTTCTTAGATTTACAATTTTTTAGAACAAAATTTCCTTCTAGAGAAAAGAAGACGTAGGGTTTGAAAATTTGTTTAGTTCTTCCCTAGTGGAGTCGCCACTATGTTATCACTCTGTAAATTTCTAGAGGTTGTTAAAGAAGAGAAAATCTACTAGAGGTAACTTTATGAGGCATTCCTCCTTCTCCTGTGAAACCCCCTCCAAGTAATGAGGCCATCCTTTTTTATCGGGGTGCACTAACTGGACCTTGTCTTCCCTCTCACATTCCTTTCCATATTATAGTACATGTTTGTGGTCGGGACGTTCCTCAAACACTGATAGATGAAGGTGTGTACATTAGTATGTTGTCCTCTGATGCTTGGCACGCTTTGGGTTGTCCTTAGCTTGCATCGGTTACACAGAATCTGTTGGCTTTTAACAGAAGAACCAATCAACCTTTAGGGATCCTTCCTCGGTTTCCCATAACTTTGGGAGGGAAAAATGTATTTATTGATTTCATGGTAGTCCAAGAACCCTTGGATTTTGATTTACTCATTGGGTGGGATTATGTCTATGTTATGAAAGCTCTTGTATCCACTCTTTTCCACATGATATCTTTCCCTCACGATGGAAGAATTGTGACTATTGATCAACTTTCATTCATTGGCCCTGACTAGGTTACCTCCCTAAATGGTTCTTATATGACAACAGTATCTCCCCCGCCGCATGTCAATTATGTGGCGTTGTCTCCCATGACTTCAAATTTTGATGATTTATATCCAATAGTTGACATGGTGATCTCTTTAGTAGGGCTATTGGAGCCTGATCTCCTTACCCCTATCAAGACCCTCGACATGTGTTCCTTACAGAGAATTTTTCTTCCATCCAGTGAAGATCTCTTGGAAGCCATGACCGATTTTTGTCCCTTGACATGGTGTCCTTCTAGAGATTTATCCTCTTGGAAGCCATGATCAAGAAGAGGTTATGAGCATAGTTTTTCTTCTCTTTAGCAAGCTCGTTAAAAAATGAAACAGAGGTTACAAGCATAGTTTCTCTTCTTTGTGGCAAGCTCGTTAACAAATGAAACATAGGCCTTGAGCATATTTTTCCTCTCTGTAGCAATATCGTTAAAAAATGAAACAACAATATATGGATTGAACCCAAAACCTTGAGCATAGTTCTTTTCCTATGTCAAGCTCGTTAAAAAATGAAACAATTACCTCTCCCTTCAAGTTGAGACTTTCACCAGATCTCGTAGATGTCGAGTCAAGTCTGTCGTCAAGTCTCATTTTTGAACCTTCATTTCATCCACCTGTATCCTTTTTCTCCATCTAGCACAAAAATTGGTGACAACCTCACATTTGGTGAATGAATTAAAGCTTGGGGGGCATGTCTCCAGCCTTTGATGATCATTATGGAGTCAAGCCACTAGCTTTCAAGATGGGGGTAGAATATCGAGCTTAGTCTTTGTTCTTTCTCGTGCTCGTAAATACATGAGAATGCATACGGGTAAACTTTTATCTCTTTTTCGGACCTGTATGGATACATGAAAAAGGAACCCTATGGACTCCTCTTTAAGCTCTTTTCAGACTCTCTAAACATGAAGAGATTGTTGAGTGATCTTGCTTCCTTTCATACTTGTTAAAAGGTTTGAAAGGGCATCTTTTGAGTGATAATTTATCTCTTTTTCGGCCTCGTGAGACTAACATTATGAAAAAGGACATCACTGGAGTCTTCTTTAAGTCATTTTCAGAATCTCTAAAAATGAAAAACTACAATGTTTACCTTCTCTGGACTCATTAAACAATTATACATTGAAGGGCCCATATGGGACTGAACCCTTACTTCTTCCAGTTCGTTAAACAAAGGAAGAGGAACTTACCAAAGGTGAGTTATATTGAGCATGTGTTACCCTCCTCGAGCTCGTTAAATTAAAAAGAGGTACTCGTCTATCTGGATGGGGGGGGGGAATTGAAAGAAGCAAGCCAAGAAGTTTTTGAGAACATTACCAGTAACTTTTAGAGTCTCCCTTGAACACAACACTTTGTCTTTGTGCACATATTAATCCACTAAACCTCTGCATTGAACCAATCCTCTAATTTTTTCTTACTCCTTTGGGTCACCCGAAAAAAGTCACAGTATCCACTGCATCATCGTGTTTTGGTCCATGTCGTGTTTTTGTTGTTGTGCTTCAGTGTTCAAGGGAAGTATCTGCCTTGAGAGTCAACCATCACAAATATCTTATCTCAATACCCGTGTCAGTCCATGTTCATTTGATCTACCCATTTACATCTCTGTGTCAATTTCGTGTCGTTGATGGGGGATACATCAAGGCCCTCCTTCGACGAGTCTATTCCTGTCGACTTCAACACATTATCGAGGAACTAGACTTAGAAACCAGTTAGTACCTTGGGACCTGCATGCCTCAATGGCATGCCTCCTCGTGTCTGATAGTGGGTTAACATCATTGACCTCTGATCGGATGATTCCACGGATGTTCAACTTCATCTCATCTATTCACATTCGTTGGAATGTTCTAGGGTACCTTGGGAATCATTGACATCAATGGTGATTTCCCTCGCACTTGTTAATGGTTTACATCATTGAACGGTAATCAAGTGGTTTCTGCCATGTTTGAAATCAAGACATCTATTCGCATGGTGATATTCGTACTACATCGGGATCGGTAAGAAGAACCTGGGTTGAGACATCACTCTTATATGTACTTTGCCCAAGTTGCGAAGGATTTTCTTTTGAACAATGACACATATACTGTTACATAGATCCACTTTGTATTGGTCACGGCTATGTCTTGTCATCTCATAGATCCATTGTGTATTCTTCGTGGCTACGATCAATTCAGGTCATGGGAATATAGATCCACAATGTATTTTTAGTGGCTATACCTTTTTGTCAATATAATTATGGATCCACAGTGTATTAATAGCGGCCATACCTTGAAAGTCTCTATCACTCAAGCATAGGTATGCCTGCCTTTGTTTTGAAACATGTCATAATATTTGTTGGATGTTTGTGTGAAGCTTCTATCAGGTTCTCCGAGTCCACGTCCTTGCTTTAAAGATTTGTAAAGTGTTTCAGCCATCATTTTATCTTCTGACCTCACACTTTAGGGGGCATTTTGTTACACATGAAATTTTCACACCTAGGTACCTCGCCCTAAGTGTTGTAAAGCGTCATATAAGTATTGCATACACCTTGACACCATGGAATATCCTATGTCACAATCCCTGGTCAATATGGAGAAGGGATATATTATATGAATGCCAAAATACCAAGAACACATGAATTATTATTAATATTCATGGAAAACGAATTGATTAAGTGTGAGAATCAAGTGCACATGAATTATTATTATTATTCATGAAAAAGAAAGTAATTAAGTGTGAGAATCCACCTCACATTTGGTTTCCTATTTTTTAGGGAAGGTGGAGGATCTCATGGATGGTTGAAATATTTTCTCCTTAAAATCCTCGAGAGATATTCCCTCCCCAAAATCCTTAAGAGATATTTTCTCCCTAAATATCTTAGAGATCCCTTTCTTAGTGGATCTGATGAGAGATCCTCTCCATGGTGGTTAATCCTCCAAATGGTATATAATGAGGGATTTCCATGGAGGAGAGGGAAAGAAGAGTTTAGAGATACCAAACTTATGGTCTCATGAGAGAGGAAGATTGGAAGTATGAAACCTATGATCTCATAGGCAACATACAATGAATGGAAAGTATTGTGAAGCATCTAACTTATGATCTCATGAGGAAGATGTCATTTGGAACATTAGCATTTGGCATGTGAACTATTTAAGCAAGGGTTTGGACAAGGAGAGCTTGGTGAAGCTATTGCACTACATCTATGGTTGTAAGTAATACTTTGTTCTCATTAATATAATATCCTTGGCCTGTTTCTTTTTAGTTTGTGTTTGATCTCACATGAACTTGTCTCTAGTAGATAGATATATTTCGAACTAATCTCAGTAGAGTAGGAAGTTGGTTGTATCTTTGTTTGTCTATAGGGCTTATCGAGGAGTTTAAGATTGGATCTCAACTCAGACCGTGCAGGGACAAACACTGATAAAAAGGTACTTCTTTTTCTTCTTCCTCCTCACACATTAGTTTATCTAGATCTAAAAGGAAGTCAGTGTCCATGATAACCATCTTCTGTCTTAGATTTAAGAGTCTATCTCTCAAGAGGAGATCTACTTTTCCGCGGGGAGATTTTCCTACAATAGTTGCAACCTTGTCGACCTGATTCTGTTGGATAGAAGGTGCTTGGGGTGAGGCTGTAGTGGTTGCAGTGTCTTGTTATTATCCTTTTGAACAGATTGTGAAGAAGCTAAATTTTGCAGTATGAGATACTACCTTGCGGCACTTTTTAGGTGGAACAGTAGTTGGAACTACCTCTAGTATTCTGTAGAGATGACCCCCTAGAGAAACAATGACACTGCGGGGTCAAGAATCATAAACAGCGTGGCGCTTCCACATATATGGTTAGCCCAAGAGAACATCACAAACATCTAGTGGGGAAACATCACATATTACCTCATCCTTGAAGGGTTGGATGTCATATGACAATCGACACTGTTGGCTGACAAGGACATCTCATCCTTGCTGAAGCCACCCGATGTTGTATGGCTGCGGGTGTGGTTTTGTCGACAATCCCAACTATTTGACAACCTCTACTAAGATGATTTTTTTATGGCTTCCGCTATCAACAATAAAATGTTGTGGGGTCCCCTTCACCCACATCTATGAATGAAAAAGGCGCTCCCCCTCTTCAGGATCTGTTGGTTCTTCTGGTTGAACTGTTGCGGTCGTGACAATAGCAGTGGGGTCTGCATCAATGATATTTCCTTTACCAGTATTTTTAGAATCAGATTTTGAATCAAGGTTCGGCTCGTTGTCTTTGATCTCGGCCACCAATGATTTTTTTTAGAAACATTCATCGGTGTTGTGTCAGGAGATTTTGTGGAACTCACACCATTTTTCGGTGTCCTTCCTTGTCTTCCCATGACCCCTCTTTTCCTGTGTCTTGGACTGGTTTTTCGAGAGGCTGTTTGTTAGGGCCGTCTTTTTCATACTTTGGTTGTTGGGGATTTGCAGACGCTAATTCCCATTTTTTCTGGTGCTTAAATTTCTGCTCAATTTTAACAACATATGGATAAGCAGCACTGAGTGATGAGATGTCCAGAAAATTCATTTAAGTCTGGATGTATCCGTGTAGAGCCCCACGGTATTTCAGAACCAAATGTCGCTCGAAGTCTTTGATACCCAGCTTGGTGTGCAAGGTATGGAAGGTATTGATGAACTTCAGAACTGCTTGGCCCCTCTCTTTCCATAGTCTGGTCCATCTCATGTACTGGTCCTCATAGTTTCCAATAGGGTAATACTGTTCTTTTACCACATCCATAAAAAAATCCCAAGTGGGACCGACCCCATAAATTCTAGACTCCTCTGTGGAAATTTTCTCCCAGTAAGTTTCCCACCAATGTTTGACATGAGGGAGAGATTTAAGTAGTGTGAAGGTGATCTTTTATTTGTCAGAAAAATTGTGAACAGAGAAATAACCTTCTAGCAGAGTTAACCATCTTTCTAAGGATTTTGCATCTATCTGTCCTTCAAATACAAGAATATCAAAATTAAATTGTACCTTGAAAGGAGAGGTGCCTCTAAAGTGGTCGCTTGATGAAGATGTGCCTGATGCTATTGGCAGGAATTTAAGTATGTGGGCAAAATTCTCCATCATTTCGTCCCTATGTCGCGTGAGAGCTTGCTCAAGCAATAGATTGATAGGATCGTTTGCTCCATCATTTTTATTTTCTTCTGCCATTGAGGGTTTCTTGGGTGTGCGAGAGTGATTGTATTCAAAAGAGACAAGATCAAGACCCAACTTGCTATAATCGGACCTCATCGGGGACATGCACTGAAAAAAAGATCAAGAGCAGCCTGCTCTGATACCAGTGATCCAGATTAATTTTGGCATGAAATAAGATCAGAGATATAATAAAGAAACGCAAAGAGATATCACAGATATTCAATAACATAACAGAAATGTATCAGAGATGCATCCATAAACACATATATACAATAATACATGATTTCTATTAATGAAAGAAATGTACAGAGACTGTAAAAATACAGAGTGAAAGACTCACTAGAATGGTGGCAGCTTATCTCTGAGAAGAGGTTTGACGGCTATTCGCATTCGCAAGAAGATGATTACAATGAGGCTCTGAGAGCCTTTTTACAATAACCAGGAATTCCAATATTCCTAGACACCCAAAATCCTAACCCTAGGAGATGAAGCACCAAAAGTCATGTGGGCCCCATTTGGGTAAGTTAGTACATCAACTTCCCGGGGTTGTAACTTTTGCATACGGTCTCTGTTTTAGGCATATGATAGATCGTTGGAAAGGTATAGAAGAGGAGATTCATTTTCAAGGCTCAATCATGCCTTTGGATATCATTTATAATCTCTATATCGAAAAACCTTCATTTGGGCCCTTAAAATAGCCTCGGAAGTTAAAAACTGCTAAAAATACTAAATTGCCAAATTTGCCAGAAAATTGTTTTGAGCCAGTCGAAAAAGGTGGGTGGCCACCAATATCCACCTAGATCAATTCTCCCTCCTTAGAAAGAAATGGTCTCCATTTCATTGAGTTCCCGGGGGATATGGAAAAGCGTTTACTAGATTTGCATCTTGGTGAGTTGCTTGTATTGTTGGAGACATCGTGCTGCTCAGCTTGTGGAAGTATGTCAAGAAATTGTTGAGGTTTAGGCTGTTCAACAAGTTGAGATACATGAGAGGACGGTGTGTATAAGGAATCTTTTCTCTTTTTTGCATCCTTTTCGACCTGCTTCTGTTGGATAGAAGGTGCTTGGGGCGAGGCTGTAGTGGTTGTAGTGTCCTGTTGTTCTCCTTTTGAACAGATTGTGAAGAAGCTAAATTTTGCAGTATGATATACTACCTTTTTGCACTTTTTAGGTGGACCAGTAGTTGGAACTACCTCTAGTATTCTGTAGAGATGACCCCCCAGAGAAACAATGACATTGTGGGGTTGAGACTCATAAACAGTGTGGCACTTCCACATATATTGTTGGCCCAAGAGAACATCATAGACATCCAGTGGGGAAACATCACATATTACCTCATCCTTCAAGGGTTGGATGTCGTATGATAATCGACACTATTGGATGACATGGAGATCTCGTCATTGCCGAAGCCACCCAATGTTGTATGGTTGCGGGTGTGGTGTTGTCGACAATCCCAAATGTTTGATGACCTCTGCTAAGATGAGATTTTTTGGCTTCTTCTATTAACAATAAAATGCAGCGGGGTCCCCTTCACCCACTTCTGTGAATGAAAAAGGTGCTCCCCCTCTTCAGGATCTGTTGGTTCTTTTGGTTGAACTGTTGTGGTCACGACAATAGCAGTGGGGTCTGTGTCAATGATCTGTCATTTACCAGTATTTTCAGAATCAGATTCTGAATCAGGGTTCGGCTCGTTGTCTTTGATCTCAGCCACCAATGACTATTTTGAGTGACATTCATCGATGTTGTGCCAGGGGATTTTGTGGAAATCACACCATTTTCCGGTGTCCTTCTTTGTCTTCCCATGACCCTTCTTTTCCTGTGTCTTGGACTGGTTTTTCAGGAGGCTATTTGTTAGGGCCATATTTTTCATACTTTGGTTGTTGTGGATTTGCAGACCCAAATTTCCATTTGTTCTGGTGCTTAAATTTCTTCTCAATTTTAACAACATATGGATAAGCAACGTCGAGTGATGAGATGTCCAAAAAATCCATTTCAGTCTGGATGTATCTGTGTAGAGCCCCACGGTATTTCAGAACCAAATGTCACTCGAAGTCTTTGAAAACCCAACTTGGTGCACAAGGTATGGAAGGTATTGGTGCACTTCGGAATGGCTTGGCCCCTCTCTTTCTGTAGTGTGTTCCATCTCATGTACTGGTCCTCATAGTTACCAACAGGGTTATACTGTTCTTTTACCACATCCACAAAAAAATCCCAAGTGGGATCAGCCCCGTAAATTCCAGACTCCTCTATGGAACTTTTCTCCCAATAAGTTTCCCACCAATGTTTGACATGAGGGAGAGATTTAAGGAGTGTGAAGGTGATATTTTATTTGTCGGAAAAATTGTGAACAGAGAAATAACCTTCTAGCAGAGTTAACCATCTTTCTAGGGCTTCTACATCTATCTGTCCTTCAAATAAAGGAATATCAAAATTAACTTGTACCTTGAAAAGTGAGGTGCCTCCAAAGTGGTCTCTTGATGAATATGCACCTAATGCTATCAACAGGAATTTAAGTATGTGGACAAAATTCTCCATCATTTCGTTCCTCTGTCCCGTGAGAGCTTTCTCAAGCAATAGATTGATAGGATCATCTGCTCTGTCGTTTTTATTTTCTTCCACCATTGAGGATTTCTTGGGTGTGCAAGAGTGATTTTATTCAAGAGAGACAAGATCAAGACCCAACTTTCTATAATCAGACCTCATTGGGGGCATGCACTGAAAAAATGATCAAGAGCATCCTGCTCTGATACCAGTGATCCGGATTATTTTCAGCACGAAATGAGATCGGAGATATAATAAAGAAACACACAAAGATATTGCAGATATTCAATAATATAACATAAATGTATCAGAGATGCAACCATAAACATAGATATACAGTAATACATGATTTCTATTAATGAAATAAATGTACAGAGACTGTAAAAATACAAAGTGAAAGACTCGCTAGAATGGTGGCATCTTATCTCTTAGAAGAGATGTGACGGCTACTCGCATTCGCAAGAAGATGATTACAATGAGGCTCTCAGGGAATTTTTACAATAACCAGGAATGGAAAGAGTCCTAGACATCCAAAAACCTAACCCTAGGAGATGAAGCGCCAAAATTCATGTGGGCCTAGTTTGGGTAAGTTAGTACATTAACTTCCCGGGGTCGTAACTTTTGCATACGATCTTCGTTTTAGGCGTATGATAGCTCGTTGGAAAGGTATCAACGAGGAGATTAATTTTGGAAGCTCACTCATGCCTTTAGTTATCATTGAGAACCTCTATCTCTAAAAACCTTCATTTGGGCCCTCAAAATGGCCCCCAGAAGTTAAAAACTGCTAAAAATAGTAAATTGCCAAATTTGCGAGAAAATTGTTTTGACCTAGTCAAAAAAGGTGGGTGGACACAATATCCACCTGGATCAATCCTCCCTCCTTAGGAAGACATGTTATCCATTGCGTTGAGTTCCCATAGGATATGGAAAAGCGTTTGTTGGATCTACATCTTGGTGAGTTGCTTGTATTATTGGAGACATCACGCTGCTCAGTTTGTGGAAGTATGTCAAGAACCTGTTGACATTGAGGTTGTTCAAAAAGTAGAGATGCATGAGAGGACGATGTGCAGAAGGAATATTTTCTTTTTTTTGTAGCCTTTTCAACCTTCTTCTATTAGATAGAAGGTTCTTGGGGCGAGGTTGTAGTGGTTGCAGTGTCATGTTGTTCTCCTTTTGAATAGATTGTGAAGAAGCTAAATTTTGCAGTATGAGATACTACCTTGCGGCAATTTTTAGGTGGAATAGTAGTTGGAACTACATCTGGTATTCTATAGAGATGACCCCCCATAGAAACAATGACACTGTGGGTTCGAGACTCATAAACAACGTGGTGCTTCCACATATATGGTTGGCCCAAGAGAACATCACGGACATCCAGTGGGGTAACACCACATATTACCTCATCCTTGAAGGGTTGGATGTTGTATGACAATCGACACTATTGGATGACATGGAGATCGCGTCCTTGCCGAAGCCACCTGATGTTGTATGGTTGCGGCTCTGGTGTCGTCTACAATCCCAACTATTTGACAACCTCTACTGAGATGAGGCTTTTCTGGCTTCTGCTATCAATAATAAAATGTAGCAGGGTCCCCTTCACTCACATATATGAATGAAAAAGGTTCTCCGCCTCTTCAGGATCTATTGGTTCTTCTAGTTGAACTGTTGCGTTCATGACAATAACAGTTGGATCTGCATCAATGATCTTTCCTTTACCAATATTTTCATAATCGAATTCTGAATCAGGGTTCGACTCCTTGTCTTTGATCTCGGCCACCAATGACTTTTTTGAGCGACATTCATCGGTGTTGTGCCAGGGGATTTTGTGTAAATCACACCATTTTCCAGTTTTCTTCTTTGTATTCCCGTGACCCTTATTTTCCTATGTCTTGGACTGGTTTTCAGGAGGCTATTTGTTAGGGTCGTCTTTGTCATACTTTGGTTGTTCCAGATTTGCAAACCCGAATTCCTTTTTGTTCTGGTCCTTAAATTTCTGCTCAATTTGAACAACATATCGATAAGCAGCACTGAGTGGTGAGAGCTCCAGAAAATCCATTTCAGTCTGGATGTATCTGTGTAGAGCCCCGTGGTATTTCAAAACCAAATGTTGCTCAGAGTCTTTGATACCCATATTGGTGCACAAGGTATGGAAGGTATTGGTGAATTATGGAACTACTTGGCCCCTCTCTTGCCATAGTGTGGTTGATCCAAGTGGATATCGATGGCCACCCACCTTTTCCAACTGGTTCAAAACTGTTTTTTGACAATTTTTGCAATTTACTATTTTTAGCAGGTTTTAACTTCCGAGGCCATTTTGAGTGCCTAAATGAAGGTTTTTCAATATAGAGGTTCTCAATGATATCCAAAGGTGTAATTGATCCCCCAAAATGAATCTCCTCGATGATACCTTTCCAACGAGCTATCACACGCCTAAAACGGAGATCGTATGCAAAAGTTACGACCCCGAGAAGTTGATGTACTCACTTACCCAAACGGGGCCCACATGACTTTTGGTGCTTCATCT
>ML791373.1:438416-464699 GCA_009831015.1 Picea engelmannii
TAAACAGTGCTGCAAGGTAGTATCTCATACTACAAAATTCATCTTCTCCACAATCTGTTCAAAGGGTGAACAGAAGGATACTGCAGCCACCACAGCTTCGGCCAAAGCACCTTCTATCCAACAGAAGTAGGTCGACAAGGTTGTAGCAAATCACGAAGATTTCTTCTGCACACAGTCATCTAAAATAGCCAGACTGGTTAAAAAGGTCCAAACCTTCCAGCCACAGGTTCGTGACAGATTTCCACAAACTAAGCAACGTGACTTCTCCAACAAGAAAAGCAGCTCACCAAGATGCAAATTCAACAAATGCTTTTCCCTCTCCCCCGGGAACTCAACACAATGGATACTATTGCTTCCTAAGGAGGGAGGATTGATCCAGATGGATATCGGTGGCCACCCACCTTTTCCAACTAGCTCAAAACTATTTCCTGGCAATTTTGGCAATTTACTATTTTTAGCAAGTTTTAACTTCCGGGGCCATTTTGAGGGCCTAAATGAAGGTTTTTCAATATAGAGGTTCTCAATGATAGCCAAAGGCATGATTGATCCCCCAAAATGAATCTCCTCGATGATACCTTTCCAACGAGCTATCACACGCCTAAAACGGAGATCGTATGCAAAATTTACGACCCCGGGAAGTTGATGTACTCACTTACCCAAACGGGGCCCACATGACTTTTGGCGCTTCATCTCCTAGGGTTAGGTTTTTGGATGTCTAGGAATTTTGGCATTACCGTTTATTGTAAAAAGACCTTCAGAGCCTCATTGTAATCATCTTCTTGCGAATGCGAGTAGCCGTCACATCTCTTCTCAGAGATAAGCTACCACCATTCTAGCGAGTCTTTCACTCTGTATTTTTACAGTCTCTGAACATTTCTCTAATTAATAGAAATCGTGTATTACTGTATATCTATGTTTATGGTTGCATATCTGATACATTTATGTTATATTATTGAATATCTGCAATATCTCTGTGCATTTATTTAGTATATCTCCGCTCTCATTTCGTGCCGAAAATAATCCGGATCAGTGGTCCATCTCATGTACTAGTCCTCATAGTTGCCAACAGGGTAATACTGTTCTTTTACCGTATCCACAAAAAAATACCAAGTGGGATCGTCCCCATAAATTCCAGACTCCTCTATGGAACTTTTCTCCCAGTAAGTTTCCCAACAATGTTTGATATGAGGGAGAGATTTAAGGAGTGCGAAGGTGATATTTTTTTTGTCGAAAAAATTGTGAACAGAGAAATAACCTTCTAGCAGAGTTAACCATTTTTCTAGGGATTCTGCATCTATTTGTCCTTCAAATACAGGAATATCAAAATTAACTTGTACCCTTAAAGGAGAGGTGCCTCTAAAGTGGTCTCTTGATGAAGATGCGCTTGATTCTATCGGCAGGCGTTTAAGGATGTGGGCAAAATTCTCCATCATTTCATCCCTCTATCGCCTGAGAGCTTTCTCAAACAACAGATTGATAGGATCGTTTGCTCCATCGTTTTTATTTTCTTCTGCCATTAAGGGTTTCTTAGGTGTGCAAGAGTGATTTTATTCAAGAGAGACAAGCTCGAGAGAAAACTTTCTATAATCGAACCTCATCAAGGACATGCACTAAAAAAACAATCAAGAGAAGCCTGCTCTGATACCACTGATCCAAATTATTTTTGGCACGAAATGAGATCAAAGATATAATAAATAAATGCACAGAGATATCGTAGATATTCAATAATATAATAGAAATGTATCATAGATGCAACCATAAACATATATGTACAGTAATACACTATTTCTATTAACGAAATAAATGTACATAGACTGTAAAAATACAAAGTAAGACTCGATAGAATGGTGGCAACTTATCTCTGAGAAGAGATGTGACGGCTACTCGCATTCGCAAGAAGATGATTATAATGAGGCTCTGAGGGAATTTTTACAATAACTAGGAATTCCAAGAGTCCTAGACATCCAAAAACCTAACCCTAGGAGATGAAGCGCCAAAAATCATATGGGCCCTATTTGGGTAAGTTAGTACATCAACTTCCTGGGGTTGTAACTTTTGCATACGATCTCTGTTTTAGGCGTATGATAGCTCGTTGGAAAGGTATAGATGAGGAGATTCATTTTTGGGGATCAATTATATATTTATATATCATTGAGAATCTATATCTCAAAAAAAATTCATTTGAGCCCTCAAAATGGCCCCGGAAGTTAAAAACTGCTAAAAATAGTAAATTGCTAAATTTGCCAGAAAATTGTTTTGAGGCAGTCGAAAAGGGTTGGTGGCCACCAATATCCACCTAGATCAACTATTACCTTTTTCTTTTTGATGTATCCTTCGATATTGAGGGTTTGAGGAGTGTTAATTCCAGCCAATGCGTTACACGATATTGTGGGAGTCAACTCTTCAGACAAAATTGCTTCTACGCTTTCATCTTAAGATGGTTCTTGTTCTTGTTCTTCTACCTCTTCACAATATATGTAGAATAATTTATTCTCACCACTCTTATTTCCTTTACTGTACTTGTTATCACAATTAAAACATAAACCTTTTGCTTTTCTTTCCTCCAATTGTTGAGGTGTCAACCTTGTAGGTTGAGGTGTTTTAGAAGAAGGAGCATTGTTCTCTCTATAGATGTTAGGATTGGTCCTTCTAGTACCCATAGGCATATTTTTACTTTCAACATTTCTTGCCACCTTAAATGCATTCTCCAATGATTTGGGTTCCCAAAGGCGAACCTTATGTTGAATGTTATCATTTAAATTTCCTATGAATACATCAATCAAGTGCTCATCTGGAATATCGGTTACCTTTATATTCAATCTTTGGAAGCTCTCAATGTGCTTGGTAACTGAACACCTTTTCTTGAGATTTATCAATTGGCTAAAGAAGGTATTGCTCCTTGTATCCTCATAGTGTGTTATCATTTCTTCCATGAAAATTGTCCAAGTGACGAGTGATTTGTGAGAACAAAGCCATAGATACCATACAAATTGATTAGGTTCTAAATATAAAGAAGAAATTCGTACCTTTTGTGTATGTGGCACATTATGGAGATCAAAGAATTGCTCCATCTAAAGTATTCGTGTGATTGGGTCCTTGCCATCAAAATTCCTCATTTCAATCTTAGGAACGTGGTTGGTCTTCAAACCAAAGTTGGATTTTCTCCATTCTTGATTCACCTTCCTTGTGTCCTCATCATGAATTTCATGGGATGCATTTTCAGTTTCAGGTGTCTTCTCTTTTACAAAATTTTTCAATACTTCCATGATCTCCTCTTTTAAACCATCCTTCTTTGCCTCCAACTTAGCTTCCATCTCTTGTAGTTCATATTTTGTTACTATCTTATTTTGTAAATCATTTGTGTCCCTACGCATTTCTTCACCTTCATCAAGAGTCCAAGTAGGATTGTTTGGAGGCTTATTTAGTGTAGAAGTTCCCTTTTTGGGTGGCATGTTGGCCAAGTATCACTTTTGAACCTTGATTTTGAGGTGGTTCTACTAGACAATATTGCTTATGTTGTATCTCCCAAGTTTCGGCCCTTTTGAGTATGAAACATTCTTTTATGTATTTCTATGATATTTCTTCTCTGCAATGCCATAGGTATGATCAAAATTGGATGTGCCAAGTGGAATTTATGGTAAGTTCCCCACAACTTGCCGATTTTTTGCCTTTCCAGGAGATCTCACTTGTATAGCGTGCCCTGCACAAAATAATTGAAATAGAATTATGAAACTTGCGCCAGAAATACTACAAATTTTCCACGATCCAATGAAACCATTCCCACTCAATTTGGATACTCTAGGAAGAAGTTATGATTTTTTTACCTGGAACAACTTCTTGAGACTAGTCAATAGGACTAGTCAGATACCCTATCTTACACAGGGTGTATATACAAATTTAAGATGACCTAGAAGCTGAATTTTTTTTACCACAGATACCTTACTAATTTCTATAAATATCCTTTGGAGCTCAGGGTCTGAAACATTACAGAAAATTTTTTATGGTGAAAATTCTGCAATGACTCAATTCAGGATGATTCCAGAACCCTATCTTGTACAGGATGTATCTCCGAAATTATAAGGACTCGGGAGATGAACTTTGAACCCAACGTACCATGATCCATCTACTAAATATACTCCAATCCATTCCTTATGAAACGTTGTGGGAAATAAGTTATAGCGAAAATTCCAAGGTGTCTCAGATGTAGCAGTGAAACCCCAAGACCTTGAGCTCTGATACCATATGTGAAGAACCAAATATCAATAGAGCATAGAAAATCCTCAGAAAAAGTACTCAACACCTTGAAAAAGAGATAATTTGAGATAATAAGCCTCTTCGAGGGGGAAACCTCCTTTTACCCCACTTTAAATGTTCAAGTACAAGATGATTCAAAATGAAAATGTCTCCTTGGTATATATAGGAGACTAGGAGGTATAATTACAACTAATGGACTAAAGCCAACATAAATAAAATAACATTACTAATATAATATGCCCCAATTAAAGGGTAATGAGCCAATATTAGGGCTTAACACCATGCATTCCTTCTCACAAAGAAACTTGAACTACTTGCACTAAGTTGATTCTACAATACATTCCCCTTTATTTATACTTTACAAAATCTTACAATAAGGCCTAAACTTGGGGAAAAACCAAGGGCCGACATCCCATAAACCCGTTACAAAAACCTAGAGGACCCCTTACTGGGTCCACATAACCCTCAAAATAGGTGAGATCTATGATCTCAGCTCTGCCTAGGTGCTCCTTCTTCGACCAGCGTGTCGAAGTCCAAAAGTGGGCCAAAACTGACCAAAGTTTCCCCAAAACTTGGTCAAGGGCCAACAAGCCCCCAACACTCACCTGTCACTCGTCCTGATTCACTCAGGTCCAGATAATGCTACTTCGAAAGCCTCGAGTTGCCTCAACTTTCTGCCTCTCCTTAGCCTCCTACACAACGAACCCCCAGACTGTCTACTCTGTAACAGGCCCTTCTAGGCATTGTTCTACTGCTACAGCTACTTGATCCAACTGTGAGTCCTAGTTGTCAATATCCTTGAACACCTTCCAGGCTTCATCCTGCATAGGTTGTAACTTTTGTGTTATTTCCATCACCTTACCCTGGAGGGTACTGATCTATTGTTGTACTGTGCGCTACTCCTAGGATCTCTTCATCCTTTCTACTGTTGTGAGTAGCTTCATTTGCGCCTACAATGAAAATGATTGTTGTTGCACCTCCTATAACTGAGCCTCTAGATTCTTTAACTATGGATCCTTGGTGAGGCATTCATATATCTGGGTGCTTCTATCACTCAAATGTTTACATGCCAAGGTGAGAGATTTTATAGTTGATAGGGATTCTTTGTTTAGTTACGGGGTTAATCTAGGTGGAACGACGTTCGGTCGAAGGGGAAGCCTGCAGTCCCTTAGTTGAAGAGTCTTGAATACCTTCAAATACAGGTATGTCGGCCATGAGTTTCCTAAGAACTTCCTCGACAGACTTCTCCAAATCGTTGGGTTTGTCTGACATTGTATCTTTTAACAAACAATGGGTAGACAAACAAACAGGTGGGGTATACTTTCAGATAACGATAAACAACACATCTCAACACTTGGACAATTCTCAACTTAGCTCAATCAATCACGAGTAGAAAAAAGTTGTCCCAGGGCCATGATCGACGAGTTAAATAAGTGGGGCAATCTTGACGGATCTTCCAAGGGACATGAACTAGATCTAAATGCTTTTGTCAATGTAAATCTAGATGTTATGGTGTGGTCTCAACATCCAAAAGTAGTCCATAAGCCCATAAATGTGTTTCCTAACCATTCTGGAGCATCATTTTAATGGTTAGGGCACCTCCAACGGTTATATAACTTCGCCAAGGTGAAGTCCAAATTTGCGTGGACCTGTTGTTCCAGTGAGGTTCAAACCCTGCGAACCTGCCTCCTGTGAGATTCTGATCTGCGAAGTCTTCCATCTGGTTTCCTTAACTTTTTGTAGCTTTTCCAACTTAGAATTCCTTTTATTGAGCTTCCTTACCTTCTTTCCTATTATCTGAGTCTCTTTAACTATTTCTGGAATCCTCTTTCCATTTTTATTCTTATCTTCCCCTAGTGTAGTGGCTTCGCACTGTCGAGGTACCCTCAAAGGTTCTGAAGTTAATATCACTTTTCTTAATACTTCCTGAGTGGGCACACTTTTCTCTTTTATATATAGGTTCTTCAATCCTTCTTGCATTCTTTCAACCTTGATAACTAAATCTTTTGCTTTATGTCCCTCCTGCGTTGTTACTTTTCTCTGTTGCTTCAACTTATCCTCTCGTTCTTCTATTAGTCGGTCTATTTTCTTAGCTATGAAATCCCTTAATTCTTGATTTTTCTTTTCTGTAGCTTCTTCTTCTGCTTTCCTTCTGATTTGATCCTTCTCAATCCAAGTCTTACCTATAAAGAAAATGAAAAATTAACAAATACCAAATAACAGAAAATAAAAAATTAACAAATGCCAAATAACAATGTTTAGTTATAAGGGAGACAATGTAAATAGTCTTAATTATGTTTTTTTAACCCATGTAAGAGCTCTTAACGCAATATGTGATTTTATTGCGATAAAAATATGGTTTTAATGTATATATCTGCACAATGTTTTTTAATGTACACATTCAAATTGAGCATTTACAACCCACTTACCATGACCTTTGGTGTGAGCATTTAGAACCCACTTACCATGAGCTTTGGTGTGATGGATCGTTTCACCCCTAAACTATTATTTACGGGTATAGGAAGGGTGGAGGAGATTGTGAATTCTATGAAAGAGGGGTGTAACGATGGATGGGGTGGAATAAATTCCACAAAATTCCATGGATAAGGACCCACTAAGGAGTACGAGTCACGACCCCCAACTTCTTTGGTGATCTTTATTCCATTGAAAATATAATGAAAAAACAAGTGTACATTTCATTTCGTGTCCATCAATGGCCACACAATCTTGACATTATATTTGCTCGATATTTGGTACATAGTCTATGTATATATCATAATTATAGGTTTGTTTCGTCTCCATCGATCATCATGGTGATTACTTCATGAAAATATCATCAAAGTAATTGTACAATGGTCCAGATTAAGGATGGAATTTGATGGAATTTGATAGGTAAATTGTTTGTTACTAGTTTATTTTCTCATTAAAACTTTGAAAATGGATGGTGGAGTTGTCAAAACTGTCAAATTCGATGGGTTGTTTCATTTTGAAATTTTATTCTTGGTTGGGATACACAATCTTTACATGAGATTTGCTCAATTATTTTGTACATATTCTTTGTATATATTTGAATAGTTATTGGGATAAAAATACGACTTGAATATTTATGAGTATATGTTTATATAAAAAAGTTACAACCCTAATTTATTGATATGAATTGGATTACAACCTTAATCCCTTAACCAAGGTTAGGTTACAATGGGTTGAAAACTATTTGTTTGCACCCAATTCGTCACTAGGTGAGCAAATTAAGAGTGCTTACATGCCCAGTTGGGCTCTGCTAGGCATGACAGCTGTAAAAGGAAAGGTTAGAAAGAGAAACAACAAAGTTATAAACAAAAATCAAACTAAAACTAATTAAAACTAAGAGCATATAAGAAAATGAAAAATAAATGCAAATGGACCAATATCACCAATGTATAAGTTGATCTATTGATGAAATCCAAAGACACAATGAAGAAAGGGGACTTGGGTCCCTTCTTCCTCCAAAGGAAGGCTCTTGAGGCCCTCAAAGCTTGCTCTCCTTACAATGAAAAGGTGAAAAATGTGGGTGAAAGAACTCCAAGCTTATTCACTCAAGAGAGGGGTGAATAAACCTATGAAATGCAGCTTGTGATGTTTATTGCCAAAGAATGAGTCCTCAACAATCTCAACAGCATAACAATACAAAGAATTCCTTGAGAAAATGGTGGTCATTCATGGATTTTTATAGCCAAGCCTTGGGTTATTATGTGACCTCTTTTGAATGTGAAAAGGGGCTCTTTAGGGCACAATTAGGCCTTTGACCAGCCCACCATGAGGATTGAGCTCGGATTTGGTGTCAAATCGACTTGGGAGTTGATCCATTAGTGGTTGGGAGGTCGACCAATTTCAATAAATGCATCGTTTAGCAGGCGCGCGGGTTTTTCACCCAACAGCCGCGCCTTGTGCACATATGCGGGCTTTGTACATTTCTGTTATGCGCATACGTGCGCACACCCAGATGATGTAAAGCGCCTTTCAAATTTTTGGTCATTTTGTATAGTTTTTTTACCCTTTTGGCTATGTTGTGGACTCAATTTTGTGCCATGAATGACTCCAGTCCTGTGTTGACGATGCGGAGTTCTTGTTGTCCTGTGCGGACGAAATTTCAGTGATAACATATGCCCCCTGATGGATGAGGTTAGGAGCAAAACGTATAGCCGAAATCCATCAATGTTTCTTTTACTGAGAATGGTGTTGTAAGGGAGAGCAAGAGTGGGATCGTGTAGAGCACTCCTGTGGAGAAGAAAGGAACCGGTAGAACCCAACCTTCCATAAGGTGCGTAACAATATACAAGTGTGTACAAATGAGGCGGGCATGCCCCATGCTTGTGTAATGTAACTCTGAAGAAAAAATGTCTGAAGTGTTGGTGTAGACAACTGCAGCGCCCTCGGGGGAGGAATGATAAAGGCAGAAGACAATTCTGCAAAGGAACATACTCTGAACCAGCGGTAATGGTCGTGGAAGTAAACAACGACGGTGATGTGGGCATTGGTGGCCCTACCAAGTTCAGAGGTCTTCGGAAACTGATAATAAAAACTGCAATAGTCGCAACGTAAGACCCACCGTAACATGAGAAAGTGTTGGCGTCGAATGTTATGGGGGTCAACGACATCAGGGAGCAATGGTGTTTCCCCCTGTGTCATCCGAGATCTCTCATTCAATGGGAAATGAGAATCAAGATACTGTCGCCCTTTTGGAAAAGTGTGTTGATGTCGACAAAAGGAGGACGCGACTCCCAGAAGCAAAGGGCTTCACGGAATCTACTCTGGTGAAGAAGTGGCAGAGGTACATAGACGAAGTCGAGAAATGGGAAGACTCAAGACTGCCCTTGGTTGGAGAGTGTATGATACAAATAGTGGCTGCAACCGTGTGACAAGGTTGAGTGTCAGGGGGACGCCAAGACCGAGGATAAGTTGTGCCAGAGGCAGGACAAGGTGAACAAATTCAGAGGGTATAGGTAAGTGATATGGGTAGTACTCTGAAGATATAGACGATGTCGGCGAGGGTAAATGAGAAGTAATGCTCCAACTAAGGGTGACATGGGTTGCATGTGGCCAAAAGGAAAGCGGGTCGCCAAGAGTGACGACAAAAGTAGAGAACCGAAAATGCATTTGTACAATAAATAACAAATAATTTGGGGAAAAATGTACAAATATAGAAACGGGTGCCCCTGTGTGAGATGAGTGCCCCAGGGAGGGTAGAAATTTCTTGGAAAACTGATGAAGGGTGGGGGCCCCATTGGCGAGTTTCTATATGAGGTAGGTGAAATGAAGATAGGTTCGCAGATGGGAAAACTGATGATGGATGAAAATGGAGGGTTCATGATCCTGCGGATGTGCAGGTAAAAAGAACTGAAGCATAAAGCGATGATCTGGGAGTCCATGTGAGAAATCTAGCAAAATGAGGAGAAGGAGTATGTGGTTGATCTGCAACATGATGAAAGACTACCGGGACTCCCATCCCTAAAGGGTGATGAAGAGCAGCATGAGTGTCAAAAGTGCCAGAAGGTGCTATGAATGGGACAACTCATGTGGGTGAGAATGCTACCGGGTTACAGTACTGAAGATGCAGCTGGAGGTGTGAGTACTGCAGAGCCGGGAATGGGTATCCTAAAGGCCAATACCAGAAGGTGTGACTGGAAATGCAAATGTAATACAGCGGGAGAGACTACATGCCAATGCTGAGTATATACCTGAAGGAACGATGTGAAGAGATGATGATCAAGTACCTGCACACAGAACAACCAAATACCCAAAGTGAACAATATCTGAAGATAATAACAAATATGAACATGTATTAGATAAATGTGACAATGCACGTGCGTACCTGGCCATGATGTGAAAAAAAGGTGCCCCGGGGGCTCAGGATGAAAAGTGGCCCAGGGACAACCATGATGTAGGTGGTGGGATGCTGATCCCGTGGCTGAAGACGGTTCGAAAAATGGACGTCGTGGGCTCCTGGAATGGTGAGTGGAAGTTTGGCAAATGACCTATATATAGCTGTAGGGCCCACATTGCCACCTCATTTGTACCTGCTGCTATAGTGAGTTTTTGAGCAGATTCAGAGGAGATTTGAGTGATTCCGAGAGAACGAGGTATCTGATTGACGACGTGCGAGCTTCAGGTTAGTGGTCTAATCATCCTGCATAGCTATAGGTTTCCAATTTTTGGGCAGGGTAGGTATGGGGGGTCGTACGGGAGTTTTAGGGGGTTTTTGGGTAGAGCATGGGCCCACATGCGCGGGCGACTCAGTGGAAGGTGCGCCTGAGTAGTGAACAGGCGCACATGTGTGCGTCCCTGTGAGTGGTAAAACCGCACCTTTGAGGCAAGGTTTCAGGGTGAAAAATTAGCTTATTTGATGTATTGGATGATTTCCTAAGCTAATATAGGACTCTGGGTTGTGTGCAGGTGGCGAGCAGTGATCATGGATGTGCGGTGGCACGAGAGAGACTTGTCATAGCTATGGGATGTTGTGGCCAATGCACAGCCTGCCATTCGAGAAGCTTTAGCAACCAGTGGGTTGCTAAAGTTCTTTGAGTGCCCGTTGATACGGGCACAAGAGTATTTGCTCCAGTTTCTTATCGAGATGTGGAGCCCATATCGACATTGCTTCCTCGTGCGAGGAGATCAGATCGCCTTCACTATGGTGGAGGACATCTACTTCTTGATGGGGCTCCCCTTCCAGGGAACACCGTTGCCAGCAGATCCTTTGCTGCCGAGGGACACGCATTTGCAGACGGTTGCCGAGCGATACTGTTCAGGCGAGCACTATATGACTAGGACGGCAGTGAGCATCAGTGGGATAGATTCCCTGCTACATTGTTGCATAGCAGCGATGATAGTTCGGGTGTATGGGTCCCGAGCGCCCCACCGGATTAGTGGTGGAAAGCTGTTCCTGATGGAGAGGGTGGTGGTGGTCCATGAGCGGTTTGCCTGGGGTCTGACCCTTCATGCGCGGATGATCGCGTAGCTGGACCGGTGTCGGTCCACAGGCACCGGGGAGTTCGCATTTGGCTCCATCCTGGTGGCCTATTTTTTGGAGAGGGTGCCGATGCTGCGCCCGAGGGTGTTACTGGAGGTGCCTGGGGTGTGTGAGCCTCAATTGAGGTGATGGTCCACGATTTTGGTTCGCCATGGTGGTCGCGAAGGCGGACACTATTTTTCTGCGCAGGCTGCACAGATATGGTGGCAGATGCCGCAGGTCATGCTACAGTACCCCTATGCTGGGGTGGACTTCCGGGGGGACCCGGACATGGTGTTGCCTCCTGGGGAGGTGTTCGACCATAGAGGTATGCTGTGTACTTGTGTGTTTTGATTTACGCTATGATTTTGATATACCAGTGCACATGTTTGATGTATAGACACTGATACCATCTGTTGTTGCTTGTTTGGTGCATGTGTAGATTTGGCACCTCGCAGGCGTGAGGTGGAGTTATATAGACCGTCGGTGCAGCCAGAGGGGAGACCTCCACGTGGAGGGAGGTGGCCACGGGATGAGGCTGCAGGAGCACCAGCAGAGCCCGGGAGACCGGCGAGGAGGCGTCGTTTTGATGACCCTGGTGTGGGGCCATCACATGCTCCTCTGGCGGCGGCCAAATGTGATGATGATGATATCCGCCGTCGTTTTGAGATGGTGTTTCGAGACGTGCCTGAGGGCATGTGGATTCGTATCCAGGACGAGGAGTTCCTGGAGCAGTGTATAGGGTTACCGCCGGCATGGCAGTCGATCATGCGACGAGCAGCTGTGCTCGCCGCCATGACTAGTGGACGCCTGCCGCCGGGGCAGGAGGGTCCTGCTGGTGCGCCACCACCACCGCCTGGGGTGGGTAGGGGTGGGCCACCACCTTCTCCTGAGGGAGGGGCAGCTGGGGGTGCGATAGAGGCACCCTGATTGTATGTATTTTGTATACAGTTTTGATAGGCTGGTGAGCCGATTTTTGTACCGGGATGCGGCACGGGCCTGAGGGCCGATGTATTTTTGTTATATGTAAAAATTCGGATGGCCGGGGAGGCCCACATATATATATATATATATGAGTATACATGTTTTTTGAGATCCAAATGTGTTGTACATGTGTTTTTTGTGTTGATGATGTTGATTCTATCTATATGTTGTGACAAGATATATGAGATGGTTATGTATGTGTAGCTTGATGTGATATATGCCAATCTAACACCATGTTAGCTATTTCATCTATTGTTTGATTCAATTCTCTTGGGATATGTGTAAATGTAATGGAATCAAAATGTCAAGATAATTATCTAACCTGCAGGTATTTGCGAAAGAGGCACAGATCACGTACACGGTACACATTGTTAAGTTGGAGAACGACCAGTTGAGAGTCGAGAAAAATGCTAAGGTGACAAATATGATGATGTTGGGTGTCAGTCAGGAGGCCAATGAAAACAGTGTATTCAGCTTGGTTATTGGTTGCTGGTCCTAAACAGATGCCGCTGGAATGTAGCATTTCATGTGAAGGGGTGTAGAGAGCCCAAGCAGCCGAAGCGAGATTTTGTGTCCAACGGCTGGCGTCGTCGACATAACCAATGTGGTAAGCTGGTGGAGGAGTCATCTGTCAATAGCACAAAGGATAGTTTAGATGAGGGAGAAAAAAGATTAAAAAACGCTAAAAAAGAAAGGAACCTAAAGTAGCATGACTACATTTAAGCGTAAAATTTCTTGAGGTATAACCCATTGACGGGTTCTTTGAGTGCGAGGCCTTCGGGGGAGGCCAGGATGTATGCGCCTTTGGTGAGGTAATGTTGGATGATGTAAGGGCCATGCCAAAGTGATTCAAATTTGTTGTGGCCAAAGGTATCATGAGCGATATCGTAGGCGAGGACGAGGTCGCCTTCGCGAAATGAGAGAAGGTTGACATGGCGATCAAAGGTAGCTTTGGATCGCTTTTTAGCTGCCTCGTTGTTCTGTAATGAGGATCGACGATCCTCATCCAGAGACTCCAAGTTCAGCAAGTGCTGCTCCATTGGAGCAGTGTTAGGTAAAAGCTCAATTGCGGTGCGAAGGGTGGGGATTTCGCACTCGATGGGAAGAGTTGCCTCGATCCCATGGACTAAATGAAATGGTGTGAAACCTGTGGTGGTATTCACTGTCATTCGATAAGACCATAGCGCGGAAAATAACATATGATGCCAATTGGTTTTATGTTTATTGACCATGCGTTGTAACATGGTCTTGAGGACTTTGTTCACTGCCTTGACCTGTTCATTTGACTGAGGGTAGTATGGTGAGGCAAACTCGTGAGAGAAGCCTAACCGAGATGAGAGTTCGACGAAGATCTCATTCTCAAAATGTTTCCCATGATCGGAAACTAGTTGGAGTGGTACTCTGAACCGGGATATGACGTGGTTGAAGAAAAAACGCACTGCAGTGTCAGCGGTGTTGTTGAAGGTGGGCATAGCTTCAGCCCATTTGGTGAAGTAATCAACAGTGACAACAATGTATTTGTGACCATTTCTGGAGGGAGGATTACAAGTCATAAATTCGATGCCCCATTTACAAAAGGGGCCCGCAGTAATGACAGGGTGAAGAAGAGCAGGGGGAGCATGGGCTTTGTTGGCATAGAGCTGACATTGCTTACATCGTTTCACGGCATGAATGCAATCATGAAACAGGGTAGGCCAAAAGTAACCAGCCCGTATAATCTTTTGAGACGTGGCAATGCCCGAAAGATGGCCCCCACAGGCGCCATTGTGGCAGTCATTTAAGACTCTGTCGGCCTCGTCAATAGTTAGGCAGCGACGAAGAATGGTGTCGACGCCCCGCCGATATAAGATGTCACCGATGAGGAGATAGCGGGGGGCCTGATGGAGAATGCACCGACAATCATCTCGTGATAGGTGGTTACCGAACTTTTGAGTTCGTAGGTAGATGAGAAGGTCGCCATACCAAGGGTCATATGAAGTGATGTAAAAGAGATGTTCGTCAGGAAAGTCAGTATTGACGGGGGCACTAGGTGTGTCAGAGGGAAGAGCCGTGACAAGTTCAGCGAGAACGAGGGCCTTCTTACTCTTGGGTGTTGAGAAATCGAGGTCGTACTCCTGAAGGATAATGATCCAATGAGCGAATTTTCCGTTAACTTGGCGATGGCTGAGCAAATATTGCATAGGGTTGGAATCTGTGACGACCTTAGTGGTGCGAAGCAGAATGTAGTGACGCAGTTTCTGAACTGCAAGGACAATTGCAAGAGCAAGTTTCTCTTCATGTTGTAAATTCTAACCTTGTACAATATCTACTGCAAACTGATATTCAGAAAAGAACAGAAAAGATACAATGGCAAATACAAACATTACACAGAGATTTTTCACCTGGAAACCCAAACCGGGAAAACCAGCATATATTATATTCATACAATTGTGTTACATTGTTTACAATACAATATACATATAGGCATCGGCATCCAAAACCCTAACCCAATGACCTGGATTAGTCCAAAACCCTAATTCCTTAACCGGAAATAGAAAACCATCGGCAAAAACCATGTGCAGAAAACCACCTAATATCATGTGGTCCCGGAAATATGTCGTCCCGGAAATATGTCGGCCCGGCAATAATATGTCGGCCCGAAACCGACGAAAATATGTCGGCCCAAAAAAAAAATTTCGGGGGCGCTGCCCCCGAACCCCTGCACCCCCCTGCGCGCCCAACACAGGCGCTCGGACACTACTACTCGTGCAAAGAATATAACACATACCCAACACATGTTTGTATTTCAGGGGTGGTCCTGAGAGGTTCTTACTGACGTAGTAAATGACGTGTTCATGATTGTCATCTCCGAGCTGGATGAGGACGCCGGCTACTGATACAGCTGATGTTGATACGTAGAGGATGTAGTCCCAATTGTAGTCAGGTGCACTAATCAAAGGTGCATTGGAAAGTGCTGCTTTAAGATCGTCAAACGACTGTTGGGCATAATCGTCCCAATGAAAAGGGATGTCGTGACGCAGTAAGCGAAGGAAACCATGTGCGTGTATAGCGTAATCAGGAACAAAGTGCCTAAGAAAGTTGGATTTTCCCTGTAGACTCTGTAGTTGTCAAAAATTCCGAGGAGGTGGAATTTCGGTGATGGCTTGGACTTTGAGGGGGGCCACGGTGATACCGCTTTGTGAAACAATAAAACTGAGGAGTCGTCCTGCGGTGACGCAAAATACACACTTGAGAGGGTTCAAGAGGATGTTATATTGACGACACCATCGAAAGATGATTCGTAAATCATCGAGGTGTTAGGTATGCTTCTTGGATCGAGCGGTGAGGTCGTCCAAGTAGGCGAGGATGATTGCGGCTAGATCATGAAAGATGTATGTCATGGCCCGCTGGAAAGTTGCACCAGCATTTTTGAGGCCGAAGGGCATTACACGATATGCAAACGTACCCCACGGGGTAATGAATGCGGTTTTGTACTGATCGACTGGGTGAATTTGAATTTGGTTATAGCCAGAGAATCTGTCCATGAAGGAGAGAGCCTCGTGGCCGGCACAGTCATCGATGATCTGATCGATGAAGGGCATTGGGAAGCTGTCTTTGGGACATGCATTATTGAGATCACGAAAGTCAGTGCAGACGCGAATAGAGCCCTATTTTTTGTCGACGGGTACAGGGTTGGAAACCCATGACGTATAAGCGATGGGGTAAATGAATCCGGCCGTACGCAATTTGTCAATTTTGGCTTTGATAGTCGCGGCCTTGGATGGGTGTAGTGGTCGCTGTTTCTGGCAGACTGGTGTGATGTCGGGCCAGGTGTCGATGCGATGTTCGACTATAGAGGGGTCGAGGCCAGGCATCTCCATGTATGACCAGGCGAAGATATCCCTAAATTCTTGGAAGAGGGATTTATATGCGGCAATTTCCTGAGGAGTGCAAGCAGCTCCAATGATGATCTCTTCGATAATGCCTGGTTTAATGGAAATGTCGATTTTGATGGTGGGGGAAATGTTAGCTAGATTACCTTCTTCAAAAGCGTCAGGTGCAGGAATGGGATTGTTGAACCAATCGATAGGTCCTGATGGGATAAAGTCTTTGGTTTCGACCACATAAACGGGGTTGTGGCTAGGAGGCATGAGGGCTTCTTGCGGAAGGAAGAGAGCACGATGATGGAGTGCATCCCAGGGAGAGTCTGGGCTTTGTAGCTCTTCCAGTATTTCTTCGTCACTTTGGAAACGACGGGAATATAATGGATCGTGAGGAGTGATCTCCGTGACAGTGTGGTTGCCCCTTGCTGTAGAAACAGAGGAGGTGAGGCTAGGAGAGGGTGAGGGTTCACTCGACATAAACCATATATTAAGGGATTGAGGGGTACCCGTGGTGGTGGGATGGAGAGTCTCCGTAGAAGAATGGGCAGGAGAGTTGGGTGGGTTACGGGGTAAATCCTCAGATACGTCATCTAAGAACCATGGAGGCGTAGGGAGTGCCTCGGGCTCGGGGGAAATGACGTGTAGATCTGCCAGTGGCGAAGTAAGGTCAATTACTTCTGCTGTGGGTCGGTGCAGCAGGGCAAACTAACGTTGCCTATAGTCTATGATCATAGGACATTGTTAGGTAAAATGAGCCAATGAATCGCAAAGAGAGCAAGGGCATCTCATGCGTTCGTTGACTGAAGTGGTGACATAGCGAATGTCAGTGAGAGGTGTTGTGGATGACGTAGCAGGGCATGGGTTGTTCTGAAAGTCTCGGCTTATGATAGCTAATGCCTGCCGAAAACGAGGCAGTGATGGACAATGATGGGTGTAATGACCATACTCAGAACAGATGGCACACACGAATTTGGTCTTCAACCCTTTACTACTGGAAGGTTGAGTGGTAGCAGTAGTAATGGGTGGTGTGGGGGTGGGATTGGGGGGAATCAAATTCCTTAATTCCAGTAGTGATGGGCAGTTGTTGGTTTGGTGACCCTCTTTGTCACATAAGGCGCAAGGTAGTGAGATGCACGGAGGAAGTGGAGTTGTGGGCTCCTTCTTCTTTTGCCTGACCCAGCGGTAGCAGGGGGGGTAGGGAGTATGGGGGTAGTGGGAGTGATGACAGGAATTGTCATGGGGAGTCCTGCCTGTGGGGGAGGGACCATCTCAGGTGGATGTAAGTACCACACTAGGATTGCTAACACCATGTTGGGTAGTGTGAGCGTTGCGGCTAACTGGAAAGGTTCTATACCTGGTGGAGGGTAAAAGAAGGGAATTTGAGTGAGGGGTCGGGGAACTGTCTCCCAAATGGGACTAGGCCCTTGAGGGGGTACGGATTCATGGACAATGGGTGTCGACAAATGTGCAGGAGGCTCCTGTGGGAGTGGTGCTGTGACTTTTGAGACGTCAGGAATGACTGAAGCCTCCTGAGGAGGATGAGTATCCTCCTGGTGAGTGATGACGCACACTTGACTAGGGGGAAGGAGTGGTGGTGCTCCATGGTACATCCCTAACAAGGATGGATCTTTAAAAATCCCAAGACCCATCTCTACGAGTGGATATATGTCTTTGTTTGAATGAATGAGAGGAAGAATGTTATCGAGATTGGCAGATGGGTTAGGCTCGTAATGCGAGACTTGGTCAATGGTCACAATCTTTCCGTTGTGGGGGAACATGATTGTCCTAAAGACTGATGATGCCACTGCCTTCATAGAATACATGTAGGTACGGCCGAACAAGATATTGTAATTGAGTTGAGCATCGATAACTTCAATGTCAATGAGAATGGTTTTTCCCCCGAGTTCTACGGGGAAATTTTGGAAGAGCCCTTCGAGGGATGATGGTCTTCCGTCATAAGCTCGCAAGGTGATGGCGGAGGGTAAGAGATATGGGGAACCAAGTTTCTACCATATTGTTTTGGACATGATGCAGGTAGATGCCCCTTCATCGATGATACATCGATGGACGGTGATGTTCCATATTTTCACTGGTATTTGAATAGCAACTGCGGCAGGAAGACGCGGTTCGCAGCTATCAAGGTCAAAAGTGATGAGTCGAGTATCGACAGGGTCGACGGCCCCCAAGGCGGAAATTAGTGATTTCCGCTGCATTGGACAAGTCTGGAGGACTTCCATAACTAACATGGCAGTCGGGGATTGCGCTAAGTCATCTACCAAGCTGTAGTTATGTGCTTCCCTAGCCTGTGGATTGTGAACATTCCTGCGCAAGGGGATGCGAGGGATGCATAATGGTGGTTCAGCTGGAGGGCGAGGGATCATCAACGGGGGTCTCGTCGGTGTAGGGATTGTCTCTGAAGATATGGGAATAGACTCAGTTGTTGTAGGGTACTGACGATTGCGTGTTTGTACAAGAATTTCTTCCTCACTGGTGAGGAGAATTGTTCGATCTGCAGGATTGTTGGGGTTATGGTATTGGACCACCTGAGGTGGGGGATGCTGCGGGTCCTACTGGGTGTTTATGACACCTTGATGTGGGATAGGATTTTGCATCACGGCGGGAGGGGGTTGTTGCACATATTGTTGTTGTGCCTGCTGCGGCGCAGGTTGTGCTGGGGAGGGGGGAAGACTCCCAGAGTCTTTCAACCTTTTTAAATCAACGATCTATGGGAAATGGTGAGTGTAATGACTATATACACCACAAAGAGCACAAGGGTGGATGGTTTTAACAGTATTCCACCCTTGGCGTTTGTTGTTATTTCCCCCCTGGGGGTTTTGGTTCCCTTGGTTCGGGTTGCCCCCAGTGGGTGGATGCTGTGGGGGTTGATTCCCTCCTTGACCAGGATTGTTGTTATTCCTATTCCTTCCTTTCTTCTTGGCGTTGTTCGAAGGGTGAGTTGGGCTGGCTGTGTTCAACTGTTCGAAATTTTGGTATTGTTGAGCAGCAGAGGGTTGAACAAAGTTTTCCTCCGCATGAGGATGTGGGGGAGCCATGGGTTGTGGAGGACCCGGAAAGGGAAAGTATGGATTTTGTGGTGGTGCGGCTCCATAAGGTACATAGGAAGGCGTGGCACTGTCACTAGTACTATAAGGTGATGTGGAGGGGGGACCACTTGTGTTTGGAAGAGGTGGATGTATGGGAGGTGCCGGTGGCGGTCCACTAATGGGTGGAGGTGTAGCAACAGGGTATGGTTGTTGGTAAGGGGGTGGGGGGTAATTAGAAGTGCCCCCATATGTTGGTGGGTATTGAGGGGTCCCATACATCGGTGGTGGTTGGGGTTGTGGACTATGATGCATGGTAGCACCTATTAGTCCGTCTGATGAGTGAGACATCCCAGGTTTGTCCTGGCCAAATGGCACAGGTTTTGGAAGATCAGGAAGTATTGTGTACAAGTATCCTGACTGTGCATAAATGAGGTCGTATTGTTGAGCCTTTCTGATGGCTTCCTCTTCAGATTGTGGGAAGGTGGAAGCTACATCTTTACCAAGGAGAGCGACAAGAGATCTAAGAAACCAATCAAGACATTGATGTTTGGTGGTTTCTGCTTTACACAAACTACGTCGCCTACGCCACTCATGAATGTGGTCAGCAATGTGGGTGGCTGAGGACTGTTTGAAATTAGACAGTAGTTCAAGACAGTTGTCATGTCGGATGGGTAATTGGAAGAAAGTTAAGAATGCTTTGGCCAAGGATTCAAAGGTCGTGTGGGACCCTAATTTTTCTTCGACATACCATTTGGCTGATGGGCCAATAAGTGTGCACTGAAATAATCACAATCTGACAGAATCTTCCATGATGTTATTGGAAGAACACCATAGATGAAAGGTCATGACATGATTGGTGGGGTCATCCCCTACCTTTCCTTCAAACTTTGGTATGTCTAAAGGAAGTTTGGTTGCCATTGCAGGCCATGTGGCGTCATGCAATATAGGATCGTTAGTGAGCTTGGTGGGATTCGAAATGTTGAGAGAGGCCAAGTATGGCATCTATAGTGGGGGTGGAGGGTTAGCTCCGGCCATGGTGTGTTGTGAACCTGACCCTTGATGGGGACTAGGTGGGTTGGTGCTTCCTCCTTGAGAGGAAGCGGGTCCTCTGCTTCCGTGCAAGGGAGAGCGAGTGACTGTGTGTCCTTGGGAATTGGACCCAAGTAAGGTAGAACCAAGCAAAGCTGATCCTAAGATGGTAGCACTCACAGGAGTGTGTGAGCGGGTACGACCAGATACTCCCCCTAAGATAGGAGGAAGATTGAGAAAGCATCATGAACGACGGGGGTTCTGTGGTTCCCCTATGATGTCAGACTAGTTGTGGGAAATGTGTCCAACAAGTGGTGAGAGAAAATATAGAAACAAAAGACTTTGTTGTGATGGTCTTCACAATATATATATCAAAGTCAAACTGTAATCAGATGTGCATCATACATAAATGAAAAAGAAGCATATATGTGGCTAAGAGGGTTTTTGTCCACGTGGGGAAATCAAAAAAGAAAGCAAATACTCATGTCCTAGAAGACATAACGTCCTTCCTCTCAAATAGCACTGGACCTTCCAATCGCTCTCAACAGTGGGGTCTGAAGTCACCGGAAGAGACACTAGTGAAGGATGAAATAACTGGTTATAATGAGGGGTAGAGGGTGCAATATCCCGAAAGAGCTGGCAATACCTCCCAATAGCCACAAAAAATCCAATCAAGGTGCGATTGCAGCCCACAATCGCCACCTGGGTAGATGTCCTAAAATTGGTCACTAGGTACCTCGGTCCAAGCGCGGCATTTAGATTTTCGGCCTAAGAAATGGGTCATGGGCTGGATCCCGTCCAAGAGGTGGGTGCCTCAAGGGGGGATGCACAGAACAACTGAACCTCGGCCTTCGACCCTTCATGGGTATCTCCCTGCCTTATGGTGATTGGAACGCTGGACTTGGAGGATTTGAAAGTTCCCTATTTGTCAACTTCGATGTTTGAAAATGTGAGAACCAGATAACGGGGGGTTATTTGGATGCCTACCCCCGAAATCCTACCTAGACTAAAATTTTCTTTTGGCACCTCCTGTGGAGGACAACTTAGTGAGTTGTTAGAAAAAAATTTAGATGAAGTTGTTTTGTGAGGCTAGGGGTGAAAACCAACCTCGTTTGATTAAAAGTGGGAGTGGATAGTCCAATCAAGAAAAGATGGGGTGTTTTTAGAATCCCTTTGGAGGAAACCTACTTAGACCACCACATTTCGAGACGAGGCTATGTGAGTGAGAAAGTGGCTTTTGTGTGTGAGTGAAAGTGTACCAAATTTTAGTTATTTAGATGTCACCTTGCAACATGTGGACATCGCTTGGTCCTTTACAAGAGTTTGATTACCTAAATAAGCTAGATGTCATTGGTACAACCTTGCGGAATTTTAAAAGCCCTAGGAAACTAGCATGTGGACATTGTGGTCCGTTACTATCCTTTAACTCCCTATGTATGAGTTAATCTAGAAAAGCATGAAACTAGCCTAGATTGAACATGTGGGCATGTGTGGGCCCGTTACAAACTTTTAAACTCTCCTAGTTTTTTTATCTAAGAAAGCAGAAAATCAAACACTATTCTAGCTTTGTTGACATGTGGGCATGTATGGGCCCGTTACAAGAATGTGTTTGACAAAATGAAACTAAGAGGGGTCTCGAAAGAGCCATTGTCCTCTCCTAAAAGTTTTGAAATTTTTGTTTAAGGGAGATGAGATCATTTTCGTAATCCTTTTCTGGTTCTCAAGATCGCTCAATGGCACGAGAGAAGAGCATACTCAAGATTTTTACTTGCAATTTCTAGTCCCAAATGTGAGTTTAGATGTGATTAGAATTGATGTTCAACTTAGATTTATAAACCAAAGCAATCCATCCATGTGGAAAAAAGAAAATAAGGGAAAATGAATTTTTATCCACCTAAGTGCCTATGTTTGTTTGATTATCCCCTTTATAAGTTGAGGGGTCTAAGTGGTGCAGTATTTAGAACATGCATGTCATCATTCTTAAGAAGGAAAATGATTTTTCCCCACATCTAAGAGCTTACAATGCAAATTTTAGTTCAAACGCCCGGCCTCCTGTGTGGACAGAGGCGCATATGGCGCCTGCGCGCTGACAGAATTGAAGAACAAAGAGCATGCGCGCCTAACACGCGCCTGTGGGGTGAAATACTTGCGTGCCTGTGTCAAAAGTCCGAGAAGAAAAATACGGATGGATTTCTCTCCAATTTCTGGTGAACTGACTGGTTAGCAGGTCGGCAGAGGCCGGTTTGTGAACCTGCAAGTTAATGAAATCAAAAGGAAAGCAAAATAAACCCAAATGAGGGAGGAATTAATACCTTCTCCCCAGTACGGTCGCCAATCTGTTTGCACCCAATTCGTCACTAGGTGAGCAAATTAAGAGTGCTTACATGCCCAGTTGGGCTCTGCTAGGCATGACATCTGTAAAAGGAAAGGTTAGAAAGAGAAACAACAAAGTTATAAACAAAAATCAAACTAAAACTAATTAAAACTAAGAGCATATAAGAAAATGAAAAATAAATGCAAATGGACCAATATCACCAATGTATAAGTTGATCTATTGATGAAATCCAAAGACACAATGAAGAAAGGGGACTTGGGTCCCTTCTTCCTCCAAAGGAAGGCTCTTGAGGCCCTCAAAGCTTGCTCTCCTTACAATGAAAAGGTGAAAAATGTGGGTGAAAGAACTCCACGCTTATTCACTCAAGAGAGGGGTGAATAAACCTATGAAATGCAGCTTGTGATGTTTATTTCCAAAGAATGAGTCCTCAGCAATCTCAGCAGCATAACAATACAAATAATTCCTTGAGAAAATGGTGGTCATTCATGGCTTTTTATAGCCAAGCCTTGGGTTATTATGTGACCTCTTTTGAATGTGAAAAGGAGCTCTTTAGGGCACAATTAGGTCTTTGACCAGCCCACCATGAGGATTGAGCCCGGATTTGGTGTCAAATCGACTTGGGAGCTGATCCATTAGTGGTTGGGAGGCCGACCAATTTCAATAAATGTGTCGTTTAGCATGCGCGCGGGTTTTTCGCCCAACAGTCGCGCCTTGTGCACATATGCGTGCTTTGTACGTTTATGTTACACGCATACGCGCGCACCCAGATGATGTAAAGCGCCTTTCAAATTTTTGGTCATTTTGTATAGTATTTTTACCCTTTTGGCTATGTTGTGGACTCAATTTTGTGCCATGAATGACTCTAGTCCTGTGTTGACAATGCGGAGTTCTTGTCGTCTTGTGCGGACGAAATTTCAGTGATAACACTATTGGCCAAATAAATACAAAAACAGACAAAAAATGGACCCAACAAAAAAAATAGTTGAGACTAACATCACTCCCCATAAATCATTCCAGTGACGATGGGGGGCTATTGCCCCTCACCACTAGTGTAGTTATTGGATTTTCTCCTAACACTGTCCACATGAAAAAAAATATAACACATCTCCAACATTCTTCCATTGTTGTTTTATTTGCGATATAGGGGATTTATGATTTATAAGGTCATAGGTTCAAGGTAGAAATAATGACTACTTCTCTACATCAAGAGAACTTCTTAGTATTAACAAACTTATTTAGCATATTTAGAGACTCAAGAGTTAGTTGAGATCAACTTGGTTTACTATGTCTTTACATAAAGTGTGTTTCTTTAATGTGTTTTTGTAATCATTTTATCCAATGGTCATGATTATGTTCTAGACATAAAATAATCCCATGGTTCATCTTCACCGTGATCCATGGCTTAACAATGTATTGGGCCATGATCTTTCTTTAAAGAGTATGGAGGATCATTTGCTAAAGACACATTGTAATTTTTACTCACACTCCCAATTTTTCCTCACATAATAAGAAAGAAGGAAAATGACCTAATCTTGAGAATGATGTTACACTTAAATAAGATTAAAAAATGATTGTCTACTTTAAAGAGAATTGGCTAGCCTAAAAGAGAATCTATTAAGGTTTTTATCATTTTTATGTGAGAAGTTTGAGATTTTGAATTTTATTCTTGCACTAATATATACAATAACTTTTATGACCAAAAAAAACAAAAAACACTTTGTTGTATATTTTGTTTTAAAATATACAAAAGTAAATTTAATAAAGTAAAATTAAATATTATAAAAATAACTATAAAAAATGAATGTAGTAATCAAAAGCTTAAAAACATTACTTAGTTTTAAAATATAATATTAAATAATATAAAAGTTATTTATATTATTTAATATTATATTATATTATATTTTATATTATTTTATATTATATTTATATTATAATATTATATTATTATAATAGTTATTATTATAATTATTTATATTATTTTATATTATATTTTATATTATTTAATATAAAAGTTATTTATATTATTTACAATTATATTAAATAATATAAAAGTTATGATGGCTACTCGCATTCGCAAGAAGATGATTACAATGAGGCTCTAACGAACTTTTAACAATAACTAGGAATTCCAAGAGTCCTAGACATCCAAAAACCTAACCCTAGAAGATGAAGCGCCAAAAGTCATGTGGGCCCCATTTGGGTAAGTTAGTACATCAACTTCTCGGGGTCGTAACTTTTGCATACGATCTTAGTCTTAGGCGTATGATATCTCATTGGAAAGGTATCGAAGAGGAGATTCATTTTTGAGTCTCAATCATGCCTTTGGGTATCATTGAGAACCTCTATCTCAAAAAAAAATCATTTGGGCCCTCAAAATGGCCCCGAAAGTTAAAAACTGCTAAAAATAGTAAATTGCCAAATTTGCCAGAAAATTGTTTTGAGCCAGTTGAAAAAGGTGGGTGGCCACTAATATCCATATGGATCAATCCTCCCTCCTTAGGAAGAAATTATCTCCATTTTGTTGAGTTCCCGGGGGAAATGGAAAAGCATTTGTTGGATCTGCATCTTGGTGAGTTGCTTGTATTGTTGGAGACATCGTGTTGCTCAGTTTGTGGAAGTATGTCAAGAACCTATTGAGGCTGAGGTTGTTCAACAAGTCAAGATACATGAGAGGACGGTGTGCAGAAGGAATATTTTCTCTTTTTTGCATCCTTTTCGACCTGCTTCTATTTGATAGAAGGTGCTTGGGGCGAGACTGTAGTGGTTGCAGTGTCCTGTTGTTCTCCTTTTGAATAGATTGTGAAGAAGCTAAATTTTGTAGTATGAGATACTACCTTGCGACACTTTTTATGTGGAACAGTAGTTGGAACTACCTCTAGTATTCTGTAGAGATGACCCCCCAGAGAAACAATGACACTACAGGGTCGAGACTCATAAACAGCGTGGTGCTTCTACATATATGGTTGGCCCAAGAGAACATCACAGACATCCAGTGGAGAAACACCACATATTACCTCATCCTATAAAGGTTGGATGTCATATGACAATTGGCACTATTAGCTAACACAGAGATCGCGTCTTTGTCGAAGCCTCCCGATGTTGTATGGTTGCGGGTGTGGTGTTGTCGACAATCCCAACTGTTTGACGACGTCTGTTGAGATGAGGTTTTTCTGGCTTCCGCTATCAACAATAAAATGCAGTGGGGTCCCATTCACCCACATCAGTGAATGAAAAGGGGTCTCCCCCTCTTCAGGATCTGTTGGTTCTTCTGGTTGAACTGCTACGGTCACGACAATAGTTGTTGATTAAGGTTGGTTGTCATTGATGTCAACCCTTGAAGAAAGACCCGTAGCACAAAGTTTTGGGTAATGGACCCAATAGTGTTTGATGTAAATATGAATCATTATTCTTTTTTCATGGTTGATAAGAAGTAAATATGGATGAACTCCAAAGTGGTCCCCTTATGGTGAAAGCCCTCACGGGAAGACGCTTTGTGGAGTAAGAGAAACCATGCTTAATTATGGAATAATGAGATGAAGGAAAGTGAATTTGTCAGGGAAAATATCCTAGATGGATAGTTCTTGTAATTTCATTTCCGGTGGTATGTGGAACGTCATATAATTCCTCACGGTTAGAGAGTTATGGACATGAGAAGTTGGAGACCCCAGGTTTGGGTAATGGACCCAAGTTTGCTTGATGGATAACGGTATGAGTTATGATATATTTTCAGATAATACTATTCTATATGGATAGTACATGTCATGCCATTTCTAGTGGTATGTAGAACGT
>ML791373.1:475904-486503 GCA_009831015.1 Picea engelmannii
GAAGGATCTTCCTCTAGATGCTTCTTTTTAGTATAAATAGGAGTCGAGGGTATGAGAACCCTAGCTTGGATATTATTGTAACAGAGCGCTGCTCGATTGGAGGTTGCCCCCTCGAAGAGGCTTGTGAACATTGCTATCTGAATAAAGTGTTATTTTTGTTCAAGTGCTATTTCTGTTGCTATTTCGTATATTATTTCTGTGTATTGTGAAGATTATGCTGGATATTTCACTGTTATTCTGTCATTTCTAGCATTTCGTTTCTATTCTGCATATTTTATATATCTGGTATCTTGCAAAATGAGATTGGAGATATAATAAAGAAACGCACAGAGATATCACAGATATTCAATAATATAATAGAAATGTATCAGAGATGCAGCCATAAACACAGATATACAGTAATACATAATTTCTATTAATGCAAGAAATGTACAGTGACTGTAAAAATACAGAGTGAAAGACTCGCTAGAATGGTGGCAGCTTATCTCTGAGAAGAGATGTGATGGATACTCGCATTCACAAGATAATGATTACAATGAGGCTCTGAGGGCATTTTTACAATAACCAATAATGCCAAGAGTCCTAGACATCCAAAAACCTAACCCTAGGAGATGAAGCACCAAAATTGATGTGGGCCCCGTTTGGGTAAGTTAGTACATCAACTTCCCGGGGTCATAACTTTTGCATACGATCTCTGTTTTAGGCGTATGATAGCTCGTTGGAAAGGTATCGAAGAGAATATTAATTTTGGAGGCTCAATAATTCCTTAAGAGATAATTGAGAGTACCTATATCTAAAAACCTTCATTTGGGCCCTCAAAATGGCCGTGAAAGTTTAAAACTGCTAAAAATAGTAAATTGCCAAATTTTCCAGAAAATTGTTTTGAGCTAGTCGGAAAAGGTGGGTGGCCACTGATATACACCTGGATAAATCCTCCCTCCTTAGGAAACAATGGTCTCCATTGCGTTGAGTTCCCGGGGGAGATGGAAAAGCGTTTGTTGGATCTGCATCTTGGTGAGTTTCTTGTATTGCTGGAGACATCGTGTTGCTCAGTTTGTGGAAGTATGTCAAGAACCTGTTGAGGTTGAGGTTCTTCCACAAGTCGAGATACATGAGAGGACGGTGTGCAGAAGGAATCTTTGCTCTTTTTTGTTGTTACACATGAAATTTTCACACCTAGGTACCTCGCCCTAAGTGTCATAAAGTGTCATATAAGTGTCGCATACACCTTGACACCATGGAATAGTCTATGTCACAATCCCTAGTCAATGTGGAGGAGGGATATATTATATGAAGACAAAAATACCAAGAACACATAAATTATTATTAATATTCATGGAAAATGAATTGATTAATTGTGAGAATCAAGTGCACATGAATTATTATTAATATTCATGAAAAAGAAAGTAATTAAGTGTGAGAATCCACCTCACATTTGGTTTCCTATTTTTTAGGGAAGGTGGAGGATATCATGGATGGTTGAAATGTTTTCTCCTTAAAATCCTTGAAATATATTCCCTCCCCAAAATCCTTAAGAGATATTTTATCCCTAAATATCTTAGAGATCCCTTTCTTAGTGGATCTGATGAGAGATCCTCTCCATGGTGGTTAATCCTCCAAATTCTATATAATGAGGGATTTCCATGGAGGAGAGGGAAAGAAGATTTTAGAGATACCAAACTTATGGTCTCATGGGAGAGGAAGATTGGAGGTATGAAACCTATGATCTCATAGGCAACATACATTGAATGGAAAGTATTGTGAAGCATCTAACTTATGATCTCATGAGAAAGATGTCATTTGGAAGAATTAGCATTTGGCGTGTGAAATGTTTAAGCAAGGGTTTGGAAAAGGAGAGCTTGGTGAAGCTATTGCACTACATATATGGTTGTAAGTAACACTTTGTTCTCATTAATATAATATGCTTGGCCTATTTCTTTCTAGTTTGTGTTTGATCTCACATGAACTTGTTCTAGTTCGGGCGAATTACGAATATTATCCCTCTGTGGTTCAACTGTTTGTAGTGGTCAGATCGTATATTGGGGGTCACTTGAAGGTATACCCATGATTATGTGTGGGAGCCTCTCGGGTTGATTTCAGACTTGTTATTCTACCCATATGTTTCGTATCAGACTGTAGACTGTACCCTCCCAGGGGCTGACTACGAGTTGGTGACCTTAGCAGCCATAATATTTAGGGTCTTACGCAAGGTGACAGTGAAGGGAAGTCTCATTGTACCTGGAACAGATGTTGGTCAAACTCGCTTGGGCTCCTTGGAGGGTAAATCCACAATTACTACGTGGAAGATTGCACCAAGGCGTAAGTCCGTTAAGCAGGTCACCAACGTAACTGATCCACCCGCTCTATCCCTGCCCCTTCCTATTTTGATCTCGCGACGTTGGATTTCATCACCAACTAGTGGTTTCATCGTGGGAAGGTTTTGTTTGATTGTTTGCTTCTTAGATTCATGGCGTGTGTTGTTCTTTTTTACTTAGTGGACCTTAGGTTGAGTTAGTGTTAATGGCATCGAATCTTGCGAGTACCAATGGAGGAACCCCTTCTCCCAGGGAACCTTATACCTTTCCTTCATTTGGAAACTTTGGTCCTGCGTACATTGGCACACTGAGTCTTCCGGGACTCACCATCGGATTACTAGTTTGGTTGTTCCCCACTCCGGTGATCTCGAATCCTCCCAATGTTTTAGCTGAACCTAATACTTTAGATGTCAGTACACCACCCACACATCAATCTCATGTAGACTTTTCTCCTTTTTCACCCATTAAGTATCCTTCCATTTCTCCTTCTTCGCCTAGTGAAATCTCTAAAGCAAGTAGCCAGGTTGATCAAAATAAGAAGAGCCCAAAAAGGACCAATACCCCAACAACATCAGATGTTGGATCCAAGCAACTAGTCACTGTTAATAGCACTGGGAGTGTTGATGAGGTCAACAAGATTAAAATGAAGAATCTGAAACCCAAATTCCCTTGCAGCCTTTGTAAGGGTGACTACTTTCTAAGGGATTTCCCGGGTCTTATCCAGGTCTTAGAAATGTGGTCCTCCATATCATCATCCTTTGTCGGTCATGTCGATGATACCCCGTCAACTAGTGATGTTAAGGTTGGTAATACAAAGAAAACTGTCAAGTTTCCTTGCATGTTATGTAAAGGTGATCATTACTCTCACCTTTGTCCTCGTATGGATGCGGCTTCTTTTCTTTTGGAAAAACTTCAACTTCCAAAAGGTTATCGTAATCTTTCCCCCAACCCATCATTATTTGATGGACTGGTCAATCCGGTTCCAGCTCCAGTCAATCTGGTTGATCAGATGGTCAATCTATTTTCCTCCTCAATTGAACCACAAGCCCCAATAGTTGATCCAGTTCAGTCATCGATCAGCCCCACTCTTCATCAAAAGAGTGTAACCCAAGTGGTCGATCTATTTTCATACTCGGTTGATCCCACTCTCCTGATAGAGGGTGACACCAAATTGGTCGATTCGGTTCCACCATCGGTCGATCCCACTCCTCCCTTGATGAGTGCCAAAGTGACTGATCCAATCACTTCCTTGGTCAGTCCCACCCTTCATCTGAAGAGTGCCAAAGTAGTCGATCCAAGTCCACCATTGGTCGATCCAAGTCAAACATTGGTTGATCCTACTCTCCCTCTTATTATCTCTATGTAAATTTCTAGAGGTTGTTAAAGAAGAGGAAATCTACCAGAGGTAACTTTATCCAACCACTTTGAAACTAGAATCTAGCCCTACCAGCTTTAGAGAGGGATCTCTCTGTATGATTTAGATATGTTTCAAATTTAAGATATTAGGCTAGTTGAATAAAATAAGTTTGATTTTTTTGTTGTCATTTTCATAAAGTTGGCTGAAAAAACCTTTACACATCCATTGGGCTATGGGGTATGTATTATGAGATAAAAATCTAAACCAGAAAACAAAAGATTCTTTTCACAAGGCGAGATAATGCATTTGTTGGATTCTTTAGCAGTAAAAAATGATGAATGGCAGAAAATATGAGAATATTAATTCAAAAGTACTTGGCCATGCTTGAACTATATGGACCAAATCATTGTTATTGCATGGGGCTCGATTTGAATTTCTTTTATGCCCTCTTTTATTCTTTTTCTTTCTTTCTCTTTTTCTTTTCTTTTCTTTTCTTTTCTTTTCTTTAAATTATTTGCAAAATGAAAAATCATTTGACAAAAAAAACATTAGAGAGATAACATTTCAGTCACCAGTTGATCCTATAAATTATAGGGTTATAATAGTGGCTCCACCTAGGGATGGTACTCTCCTTGTGAAGTGCCAAGAATCTCGATTCCTGGTGTTCTGGAAAACTTTCTCCATAGTTGTCTTTGTTTCTCTTATTGGTTTTATTTTTGAAAATTTGAAGACAATCTTCAGTGGCTTAGGGCCTTCTCTGCGGGCTTCAACCATATGATCAAATTTATTCCCTCAGAAAATTGCAGACAAAAAGAAAATGATTTATACAATGGAAAAGTGTGACTTCAGGTCCCTACTGAGGAGGTAAATAGTGCTTCAACATTCTGCCATTTACAAGTCCCCCTGGCAGATTTGTCCCATCATTGTTGTTGAGAAAGAAGGAATTATTTCCCCTAAATGCTTGAATCATGTATGGTCCTTTCCACAGACTGTCAAATTTTTTGTGCTTTGCCTTGTCTTCATTTCGAGCATCCCATCTCAGAACTAAGTCACCTAAATCAAAATTGTCTTATTTAGTTCTTTTGTTGAAGATCTTTTTAATGCTCTCTTGGATAACTTGATTCTTGTTGTATACTTCTTCTCTGGACTGCTACAAGTGGATCATATAGTTTATCCTTATTTGGGATTCATTCGGCTTGGCTTCCATGTCTTGCAGAAATTTTATTACAAGAACTCCTAAGGAAGTGGGAAAAACTGCTTTGGTGCCATAGACCAACTGATATGGTGACATACCAATTGACCTCTTGGTGGTCATACTGTCGGCCCATAGTGCGAAGACCATCTTGTTGTGCCATGACTTTTTGTTTTCTTGCAACATCTTCTTGATAATGTTTACCAGGGTCTTATTGGATGACTCAGCCGGCCCATTCCCCTGAGGATAATAAGTTATGGAATGTCCCAAACCAATATGATACTGGTTGCAAAAGTATATGAGCTTCTTAGATCGGAAAGCAGTTGCATTATCAGTTATAATATTTCTAGGACAACCAAAATGGGACAAGATATTATTTTCTAGAAATTTAATAATAACAGAATCAATAGCTTTCCTACTTGGTACCGCTTCGATCCATTTCTGAAATAGTCTATAGCTGTAAGAATCCACCTATGTTGGCCCAAAGAAGGGGATGTATTTCTCCAATAAATTATAATCCCTATTGTTGAAAAGGAGCTTCAACAGATATTGGTTTCAAGGGCAAAGGAAGGAGCTTCTTTTTTCCCTCGAACACCTGTCATTTATGACACGAAGTCACTTTATGATGCACATCATTGAACAGTGTAGGCCAATAAAACCCAACTCTGAGGATTTTATTAGTTGTGGTCTTCTAGCTCAGATGACCACCATAGTCTCCTGCATGAAAATCCTATAATACTTTGTCAGCTTCATCTTTTAAGAAATAGTTCAAAAAAATACCCCCAGGATCCTTCCAATATAGATTTCCTTCTAGAATGCAAAATTTTAATGCTTTCAATTTCAAAAACCTAGCCTTAGTTTTGGTCAGACCAGGAGGAGCTTGTAAGTTATGTAGAAAAAATATCAGTTCTGCGTACCATGGAGAGTTCAAAAATACCTCTTTCATGCTCGGAGTCACCTTCTCACAATGTTCATCTACTGCAGCTAAGAAATTAATATCAAGAGCATGGAAATTGGATTCATCCCTTAACTTTGCTAAACCTTGAACTTTAATTAGTTTAGTAGGCTTAATCTCTATGTCATACTCCAGAATGATAGAAATCCATTTTCCTCTTTGACCGTCTGGATTGTCCTGGGTCAAAATGTCTTTTACTACCGCGTTCAGAACATATGCGATAGTGTGGGAATGGAGAATATATACTCTAAAATCCTTTATGGCTTTCACAAGGGAAAAATCTTTTTTCTCCATTATTTTATAATTTAGAGCAGCATCTCTTAATGCTTTACTAAAAAAATATATGGGTTGTTCATACCCTTCGTTGTTTTTCTGTAGTAAAAATCTTTGGTGTAGTCAGGACTGATCAAGACTGGTGCCTGTGTAAGTGCATGTTTAACTTGTTCAAAAGATTGCTTAGACTCAGTGTCCCATTTTATTTTTGTGTCCTTTTTTAACATGTTTGTTATGTTTCTGAGAAGCTCGGCTAGGTTAGGTATGAATCTTCTCAGAAAGTTTATTTTTCCAATGAAAGACTATAATTATTTGATATTCCTTGGGTGTTCTAATTTCTGAATGGCCTCGATTCTGCTGGGGTCTATCTTAATTTTGTCCTTAGAGATTATGTGCCCCAGCAGTTTACCTTCCTCTAGTCCAAAAAGGCTCTTCTTAGGGTTCAAAGAGATCTCAAATTTTCTACATTTCTCAAACACTCGTTTGAGATGTCGAAAGTGCTCATCATCGGATTGGGAAAACACAATTACGTTGTCTAGATAAATGACAATAAATTTTCCAATTTCTTCCACAAAAGCGATGTCCATCACTCTTTGGAAAGTGGCCCCAGCATTCATCAACCCTAAAGGCATTTTCACGTACATGAAAGTACCCCAAGGTGTTGTGAATGTTGTTTTCTCTTGGTCATCTGGGTGAACGAGAACCTGGTTATAGCCTGAGAACCCATCCAATAAGGAGATTCGACTGGATCCAACTACATTTTGTAAGATGTGGTCCATTTTTGGGAGTGGGTAGTTATCTTTCAGAGAGACCTTGTTTAGATTTCAGAAATCAATGCAAAGCCTGATTTCCCCAGATTTCTTTCGGGTTGGCACCAGATTTGAGACCCATTTGGAAAATCATAATGGAACTATGATTTTAGCATCATACATTTTCTTGATTTCCTTTTCTATTAGGGGAAGTAACTTGGGATTGATTCTCCTAAGTTTCTGTCTCAAAGGTTTTTGATCTTGTTTTATCGGGATCCTATGTTCTATGATGCTCGTGTCGTAAGATTTCAAGTCCTCGTAACCCCAGGCAAAAACGTCGGAATATTCTTTGAAAAGTTCAATGTATTTGAGCTTCTTCTCAAGGGGTAATGATTTGGACAGTTTTACCATCTTGGTTTTTTCCTCTGTCCCTATGTTACAATCTTCAACTTCTTGACCACTGGCTTCAATTTTTGGTTTTTTAGCTACATCATTAAAATCAAATAGGTCTTCTAAAGGAACTAAACCCCTAGGTAAACATTACTCTTTAAATGTAAAACATCAGATTCTATCTCATCTTCACCTAACTCTCCTGAATCTATCTTATTTACACTATCATTTCCAAAATCAGATCTATTTACATTTTCATCCTCATTTTCTAAGTCTATGTTTGTACACTCGAAATCATTTTTACATTGTAGAAAATCTTCAATTTGATCATCGTTCCCAAACACCTATCAATATCTAATGTTGTCTGGCACAGTCGGTCTGCACTTCACCTCCACCGTGTATGGGCGAGTGGAGCGAAAAGGTATCTTGCATGTAGTTGCTGACATAGCTAATCCATCTACTAAAATATTATGTCCCCTAGGCATCACCTGCAAATCGACTTCGGTGAAACATTTAAGAGCATACAAAACAACAATCCTATAAGCTCTAAGACGGGGATGTTTTGTTGCATACTCACCTTTAATTTGTTTGATAATTAATTCAGAGTCTCCTCTTACCATGATTTTCTTGGCACCAACCCTCTTTAGTAGATTCAGACCGAGCATTAAAGCTTCGTACTCGGCTACGTTGTTAGTGCATTGAAAATTTAGTTTGTAAGAATGGTTTTTTGAGTACCTAGATTTGTGATTGTGTAACCAAACCCCTGCTCCCACTCCTTCTTTGCTCATAGCTCCGTCAAAGTCCATGCTCTAGAAATTTGCTGATAATTCTTTTCTTATCACATTTTTCTTTCTTTTTGTATCAGTGATTTCCTGGCCTTCTTTCGGATCAGATGTATCTTCTTCCAGCTGAGTGATTTGTTCTCCTGTATCACCGTCATTATATAGGATAAAATAATATAGGTCAGAATGTGTAGAGTACAGGGGATAGTTATGTGGTTTCTCTTGGTTGTTGACCATGTATTTCATCAGAGTCTCTTTGTACAGTCGTCTCTATTGCCCAAATACTTGGATGGTGGAATACGACATATCCAAATGCAAAGTACCTTTCAACTTGGACCCCCAAGACCTAGACAGCAACATACCATATTTTGGGGGAATGTCTGCGACCACAACATCCATAACCATTCTTTTTGATGGAATTTGAACTAGAGTGACACATAAGTCCTTGATCAAACCGATACATCTTACTTTGTTGGAGTTAAATGAATGTAAGTCCTTGTAAGGTCTGGTGACCTCGAGTACCATCTTTTCCATCACTGCTTTAGGCATCAGATTATGGGAAGCACCTGAATCTAACATAGAATTATGCATAATCAAGTCATGTATATTGAGGCTGATGTAAAAAGGAGAGACAACACCGTTATCGGTATGACCATCAACTTCAGGACCAAATAGGAGTTCAGGTTGATCATCGGTGAGATTCACAGTATCTGAATGATTCTCCGATCCAACGATCAAATACTTCGTGCCTATATTAGGTTCAATGCTCAGTGCTTTGATCACCTGCAATCGATAAGCATCTTTACTCATCAACTCGGAAAGAGGAATGGGAATTTTTACTTTGGCAGGTTCCCCTTCGAGGCTGAAAGGAGTAGGTGTTATGCCTTGGCTCAGCGATTCTGATTTGTCCACCATAGTATTCTGGGCAGAAGTATTTGGTGGGTCAGTTGATGAAACCTCAGTCTACATTGATCTTTGTAGAATGGTGAGGTTTCTTTTTTTGCTGGAACTTCAGCATTACCTTTTTCAGGGATCTTCTTGGTAGAAGGCTCAGGGGCTTTCTTGGTTTCGACTATCTTCTTTGTTTCAGTTAGCTTTTTTGGGGAACTTTCGTCTGTCTTATTACTTAACAGTTTGTACTGCCTGTGTACCTCCATAATAGCATTTTCAAATGCCTGTTGTTCGGTATCTTCAGCTTCTTCACTCACCTTTGTTTGAGAAAGAAGAAAATTTTCTTTCTCTCCCTGGGTGAGAAAAATAACTTTGTTATCATGAATGCCCATGATTTTTATATGTGTATCCTCCAATTATTCAGTTACCTCTTCTCCTTCATCTACATAATTTTCCTGTAGGGGTGGTCTGATCTGTTGATCAGGACCCCTCTGTTCTCTTTGATCCCTAGGATCTCTCTACCGAATTTGAGGAGGATTTCTTTTGAAATTAGGATTTTGAATTTGAGGAGCTGGTTGGTTTTGTCTGAGAGGGTTTCTTTTGGATATAGTAAGCCACTCCATCATTGTTTCCATTGCTCTAGCTAATGAATCCAATTTTGAATCGGAAGAAGATGTGGAAGGTTCTTCTTTAATTGTGACTCTTCTCTCCATCCTCTATCGTGCCCTCTTAGCCAAAAGGTTTGCCTCTACGCTTATTTCACTTTTCTGCATGTCTTCCAAGGTGGTGGAATTTCTCTCCCTTAATTGATATGACATACCAACATCGAAACTGTCAGGGAATTTTATCAATGCTAAACCTTGGGGAGGTTTGATATTGGCTGGAATTGCATTGTACAAATTGTTGAAATGGGTGCAGTAATCTTGTATTGTCTGATCCAGGTGGATATCGGTGGCCACCCACCTTTTCTGACTAGCTCAAAACAGTTTTCTGGCAATTTTGGCAATTTACTATTTTTAGCAGGTTTTAACTTTCGGGGCCATTTTGAGGGCCTAAATGAAGGTTTTTTGAGATCGAGGTTCTGAATGATAGCCAAAGGCATGATTGAGACCCCAAAATGAATCTCCTCGATGATACCTTTCCAACTAGCTATCACACGCCTAAAACGGAGATCGTATGCAAAAGTTACGACCCCGGGAAGTTGATGTACTAACTTACCCAAACGGGGCCCACATGACTTTTGGCGCTTCATCTCCTAGGGTTAGGTTTTTGGATGTATATGACTTTTGGCATTCTTGTCTATTGTGAAAATACCTCTAGAGCCTCATTGTAATCATCTTCTCATGGATGTGAGTAGCAGCCACATCTCTTCTCAGAGATAATCTACCAGCACCTTAGCTAGTTTATTTACATTCTGTCTGTAAGCATATTTCAGTCATTTGTTATTAATGAAATGAAGTCTTATTTCCGCTGCATCTCTGCGTTTATGTGTATTTCTGTATTTCATTATGTTCCTACATAAATCTGGATCAGTGGTATCAAAGCGGTCTGCTCATTCTTGATCCTTCTTTGCATGTCCCCAACGAGATCAGGGTATAAGGAGTTGGGACTCGATCTGGTTGAACCTTTGCGAGATCAGCCTCGCAAACCCCGACGACCGCCCATGGGGGAAGAAAATAAAGATGAGGGAGCAGG
>ML791373.1:489950-509566 GCA_009831015.1 Picea engelmannii
TGTACTATCCATATAGAATAGTATTATCTGAAAATATATCATAACTCATACTGTTACCCATCAAACAAACTTGGGTCCATTACCCAAACCTGGGGTCTCCAACTTCTCATGGCCATAACTCTCTAACTGTGAGGAATTATGTGTCATTCCACATACCACCGGAAATGAAATGACAAGCACTATCCATATAGGATATTTTCCCTGAAAAATTCACTTTCCTTCATCTCATTATTCCACAATTAAGCATGGTTTCTCTTACTCCATAAAGCGTCTTCCCGTGAGGGCTTTCACCATAAGGGGACCACTTTGGAGTTCATCCATATTTACTTCTTATCAACCATGACAAAACAATAATGAGTCATATTTACATCAAACAATATTGGTTCCATTACCCAAACCTTTGTGCTATGGGGCTTTCTTCAAGGGTTGACATCAATGACAACCAACCTTAATCAACAATCTCCCCCTTTGGCATTGATGGCAACACTCTGATGTAATACTAAAATCATATCACTCATGCTCCCCCTAGAACCATGCCTTTATGCTCTGCATCTGATAACTCTGCTCCCCCTAGAACCATGCATCTGTCCTCTGCATCTGATAAATCTCTCCCCCTTTGTCATCAATGGCAAAGGTATCTTTCCATCTGGGGCTGCTCCCCCTGACAGACTGTCCTCTTATGGTGCTTCCTCGTGTACATCTAAGACATATAAGATAAGCATTCAAAAAGCATTCATTTTTGGAGTAGAAATAACACCAAGTCTTTGGCAAAGATATTCAAAGGCTTCCCATGGAAGTGGTTTTGTAAATATGTCTGCCACTTGTTCTTTTGTGCCCACATACTCAATTCTGATGTTCTTTTCAGCAACCTGTTCTCGTAGAAAGTGATACTTGATTGGAATGTGCTTCATCTTGGAGTGCATCACCAGGTTTTTTGAGATATTGATGGCATTTGTATTATCACAATATATTGGAATGGGCTCATCATACTCAACCTGTATATCTGTCAAAGTTTGTTTCATCCAAAGAACCTGTGCACAACATGATGTTGTTGCAATATACTCTGCCTCGGTTGTAGATAGAGATATCGATGATTGTTTATTGTTTAGACATGATACCAAACACTCACCTAAGTAGAATTTTGCTCCACTGGTGCTTCGTCGGTCATCAATACAACCTGCCCAATCTGCATCTATGTAGGCAATAAGTGATAGATCTTTTCCTTTTGGATACCATAATCCAAACTCTTTTGTTCCTTTGAGATATCTGAAGATCCTCTTTATTGCTAATACATGTGATACCTTTGGTGCTACTTGAAATCATGCCACCTATCCAACTTCTTGCATTAGATCTGGTCTGGATGTTGTCACATATAGTAGGCTGCCAATCATTGACCTATATTGCCTCTGATCTGTAGACTTTGAATCATCATCTTTTCTCAACTTACAACTGGTTTGCATGGGATTGATAACTAGTTTGCAATCTTCCATTCCGAACCTCTTTAGCATTTCTCTAATATACTTGGTTTGAGAAATAAAAATTCCTTGGTTGCTTTGATGTATCTGAAGTCCCAGAAAAAAGGATAGTTCTCCAAGTAACGACATTTCAAATTCATTATGCATGTCTTTTGCAAATTTCTGGCTTAACCTATCATCATCACTACAACAAATAATATCATCAACATAAACTTCAATTAATAAAATTGTTACACATCAAAAATACTCACTTTGATAGTGTCGCAAGTGTCGTCATTACAAGGTTCACAAGTGTCGCATTTTGCTCACAAGTGTCGCGTGTTTCTCACAAGTGTCGCGAGTGTCAAAGAAAGCATGCTGCCATGATGCCTATGTCGTTCCTATAACGACATGAGAAGGACACTTGAAACACCTCAAACATTTGCTGGTATTTCTTTCCATAGCTCGTAGGCAGTTTTATCAGTGTTGTTTCTGAACATTACTCTATTTTGAATGTGAACTGTTGTATGCACTACCTGTGTCCAAACAATATCTGTCAACTTTGAATCCATTATCATTGTTCGAGCCATTTCTTGTATTATCTTATTCTTTCTTTCAACAACTCCATTTCATTGAGGTGTCCTAGTGATGAAGAATTGCTTTTTTATTCCATGATTGCTGTCATAGTCCATAAATTCCTTTGAGGTGAATTATCCTCCATTATCCGATCTTAAGCATTTGATTCTTGAATCCATCTCATTTTCAACCATTTCCTTGTAGATCTTGAAATTTTCAAAAGCTTCTGATTTGTTCTTGAGAAAACAAACTGCAGTCATTATTGTATAATCATCAACTAACAACATAAAGTATCTCTCACCTTTTAAGCCTTTTGTTGTAGTTGGTCCAACTAGATCAGTATGCACAATTTCCAGTGGTTTTATTGTTGAATATTCCTTTGATTTGAACCTGTTCTTTGTTTGCTTTCCTTGTTGGCAATGCTTGCACAAAGTGTTGACTGGTTTCGTGATCTGGGGCATTTCTCTGATTGCTTCTCTTTTGCTAACTTTGAAAAGGTTATCAAAATGCATGTGACCCATTCTTCTATTCCATAGCCAACTTTCATCTTCCTTTCCTAGACAAGACTTTTCATTTCCAATTTCGCTTAACGCATATATGTTGCTTGAAGTTCTTGCAGCCGTAGCGACCAATTTCCCTGAACCTTCTTTTCTTATCTCACACTTTTGTGAATCAAAAGTAACATTATGACCTTGGTCACACATTTGACTCACACTTAAAATATTATGTTTCAATCTTCTACTAGTAGAACATTTTCTTCCTTTTCATTCGTGTTCCCAATTCGGACTGTGCCTTTTCCAATGGTTTTGGATGAATCATCATTTCCAAAGGAGATCGATCCATCTCTTTCCTTTCGTAATGTAAGAAACTTGGCTCTATCACCTGTCATGTGTTTTGAACATCCACTATTAACATACCTGTTATCGGACTAAGCGGTAGGTGCAGACACTAATAGATCTCCCTAGATCCACTTGGATCTAGAACAAAACAGGACAGAGCATGACTCTTTCCCTAAGTTACGACCATTGAATTAGCTAGGAAGGAGGAATGAGTGACATACCTTTGTATCGCTTCCTTAAGTCTCTGTTTCTCTCGCTTCTCTCCGATTCTCTCGTGAGGTCAAGACCAAGACAACACAAACCAACCAAAGTGAAGATAGAAAAATGTATTCAATCGTCAACTTATGCATATGATCAAGGAATTACACAATAAAGTAAGAGTGACTTTATGGGAAAATGACATGTCGCTGTATCATATTAATCGAAAGTACAAGATATAACCTGATCGCTTTGATGTCGCAAGATTCATTTCGGTGACACTTGGTTCCAACACACACACTTGCTCGGTCCTTGCATGAAGAAGATCTAATTCCTCTCGATAGACCTACTAGAGTCTTCAAGCTTCTGTTCAAGATGGGTTCTTCACACAATTCCTTCACCTATTCTTCAATTAATCTTTCTTAACCTTTTCCATGAGAATCCTTTCAATATATAGGAGAGGGTGAGATGGTTACATGGATGAGAATGATCCCACCAAATCAAGGAAACCAGTAAAATGACAACCATTCGAATGCCAGCCCATTTTCTAGAAGATTCCCTTCTAGAACCCTCAAGACGTCTTCTCTTTTCCAAGATTGAAAACAATTTCACACCCTATGTATAGAGAACAGTACAAGAAGTTCACACCCTAGCTGCGAGAATGGGTCATTCTCGCACCCTAGGCTATAAGCAGCCTGCGAAGTCACTTTGAAACTATGTTTTCTGGAAGGAGATAAATGCCACTTTTCTCAGGAGAAAGTTCTTGTTGGGAGCCTAAGTACACTATTGTCAATACATCACCAAGATGACCAAAATCATGTGTAACAGAATGCCCCCCAAAGTATGAGGCCAAAATCAGTGACAACCGAAATACTTTGTAAACTGTGTGTGTGTGTCGGAAACCAGGAGCGCACCTAATCGGAAACCTGCAAACAACCAAACATTTGCAGAATATCATACTAGTTCTGAGGTAGGCATTCCCATACTCAGATCACAGACTGATGACATCATAAACATAGGTCATGGCCACCAATCATACACTATGGATCCATGCCGTCAAAATATCGCATAGCCACCAAGAATACACTGTGGATCCATGCAATAAGATTCAAATTAAAATGACATAGCCACGAGACATACAAAGTGGATCTATGTGTTAGTAAAGTATACATATTCCATTACAACCTAGATCAAAGAGATGAGACCCAAGGTCTTCAATCCCGTCACCTGAAAGTATGAATCTAACCATGTGATTACATGTGTTGAAGTCAAACATGGTAGAAACCACTTGATTACCGGTCATTGATGAAACCATTAACAAGTGCGAGGGAAATCACCATTAATGTCAATGACTCCCAAGGTACACTAGTACAATCCACCGAATGTGAATAAATGAGTTGAGGTCGAACATCCAATGAAATTTCCCGATCAGGGGTCAATGATGAAAACCCACTGTCGAAAGCAAGGAAACCTACCATTGAGGCATGCAAGTTTCAAGGTACCAAAGAATTTCTAAGTCTTGTTTCCGGATAATGAGCTAGAGTCGACGGAACAAAACTCGTCATAGGAGGGCCTTGATGTATCCCACATCAATGACATGAAATGAGTAATATATTTTGAAGGCGGAACAGAGTATGATGTAAGTTGAACTGGACACAGGGAAGGCCAACACAGAGAGAATGGACAACTGCAGATGGTCGACTCAATTTCGGATGAACTTCTCTTGAACATATGAATGACACAACCAATGATTCGGCAGCACTGAATCAGAGACGACATAGGGTATGACCTTGTAGAAAATTGAATGAGAGACAAATGGATTTCTCAAACTGGCTTCAGATAACAAATAAGGGGGTGTCATGTTCAAGAGCGACACTTACTGCCAATAATATGAATACGAAAACACATCCCTTTCCCAAATTTTTCCCCCACCATTTCTGGTGAGTACCTCTTTATTTTTACGCAAGCTTGAGGAGGATAACATATGCTTGTTGATGTAAGCTCATCCTTCGGATGAGTCCTTCGGAGTATGTTTGATGAACCCTAGGAAGGAGTGGTTCGGTCCCATTACAGGTCTTTCGATGTTTGTTTAACGAGTCCAAAGATAGAAAACTCGAAGGTTTTTCATGATTATAGAGTCTGGAAAAACACTTAAAAGAGAACTCTCTCGGTTCATTTTTCGTAAAATAGTCTGATGAGACCAAAAAAGAGATAAATTATTTCCCAACAGACGCTTTCTTCAAATACTTTAACGAGCATGAAAATAGCAAGGTCGCTCGGCGATCTTTTCATGTTTAGAGAGTCTAAAAAGAGCTTAAAGAGGACCACAAGGGGTTCCTTTTTCATATAACCTTGTTGAGCCTGAAAAAGTGATAAAAGTGTGCTCGATCATGTTCTCGTGTATTTTCAAGCATGAGAACGGACAAATACCAAGCTCAAGGTTTTGTGCAAAAAACCATAAAAAACAATTCAAACATGCGACGAAAAAGAGAAAAAAATATCTGTATCCCTGTGTATGAACGTCGAAGTCATTATGTCTGCAAAAGTCACACTCATAAGGGTATTAGGCATTAGGTTTAATAAATAAAACAATTATAAAAAACCAACAAAAATGCCAAAAAGTAAATATAAGTGGGTAAAAGTTCTTTTTACCATAGTCATTGTAACTTTGCCAATATTTTACCCAAAACCCCTCTTTTGCCCTTGAATTTTGGCGCTCGATTGCAAAAGGTACGAGAATCCATTTGACAAACCGTCTCTGGCAGTGAGGTAAGCTCCTTGCCTTCTATCTTTTCATGGTTCAATTTTTCATTTTCATTGGTAAATTTCAAGTTTTTGAGCTTGTTTTAGGGCTTAAATTTGCGCTTAGGCATTCTCACAGGCCAGCCACACGGGACCTACGAGAATGCATGATTCTCGCAGGTGGCCCCAAAGGCACCTGTGAGAATCTCACACTATGCCAAAGGGGCACCTGTGAGAACCACAAAGTGAAAATTTTGTTTGAAGTTTGCTCAATGAAAAACGTACCAAATCTTGAAAGGATTTGCTGACCTTCTTCTTATGTGTCTTATGCAGGCATTTGGCTGTCACCATGGTTCTAGAATGGCATGAAAGAGAGCATGAAGAAGATGATGCTATTGCTAGGAATAATCTGGGCACCGTTGCCGCTTTGTGAGACTATGGTCTCCTGAAATTCTTTTGTATCCTGGGTATGAGGGCCCAAGTCAGGCTGTTGGAGTACCTCGTTCATATGTGGGATGTGGACCAACAAGTATTCCACGTAGGGGTCCACACATTGTCCTTGGATATCGAGGACGTTTATTTCTTGACAGGACTGTCATGGCATGGGTACCACACTAGCTTGACTGGTATCCGAGGTGGTGGGTTGCCTATGAGTGAATACTGTCGTTTGTACCGTGTTCCAGAGGTGAAGAGAAGCAAAAGAAAAGTGGCCATTTGGGGGGTGTAGGATTTGACCCTTCGCACTATTTTTTTCACCATTTCTCGTATGGTTGGGAGCGCTTCTCCACACATGGCTCTCCATAGCTACTTTCAGTATGCCATAGAGTGTACTGAGCCTCGGTTCTTTAACTGGGCAAATGCAGTCCTTCGTAGCGTGAAGAGGCAGTTGACTAAATGCAGGAGAGGCAACCTGAAGAAATTCAGGTACGGGTCATTTTTAGTGTCCTTCTTTCTTGAGAGGGTTCCCTTACTGAGGTTGCAGGTTGAGTGGGGTTTATCAGCTCCAGAGGATCCGAGAATGCTGAGGTGGTGTAACCTCATGGCCCGACATGTAGCTGGACCAATCATCAAATACAATGATTCCTTCTTTGACTGGTTGTGACCACAGATGTTGATGGTCGATGATTATGCCTATGCCGGGTTGGACTTCCGAGGGGATCCAGACTTGGCCCTACCCGAAGGCACTCAGTGGGGGGATCTCAGTAAGAAGTACACATTTTTTACTTTTTAAATGTTTTTGTGAATTTTATCATATGCAAATGTTTTTATGTTCGTCCAAGGTCTAATTACAAAAAATCTTTTTGATGACACAAACGTGGGGCCTTATCGACCTCCAGGTACTTCTCTTATTCAATGATGAGGAGAGGTGGCTCCAGTGCCACGATGGGACACTGAAGATTATGAAGCAGTGGAACAAAACTTAGAGGGTTTGACTGCAGACATTCCATACATGCCTCTTGGAGAGGTTTTGCGACGTTATCAGTGTCATACAGTGGGGGTGTCAGAGTCTGTTGGTCGACCGCTTCATAGGGTTGCCTGGGCAGTCTTGTGTTACCGTGAACGTCATCCATGACGTCACTTTGTAGAAGCTATGAGCTTCAGATTTTGAAATTTTGGTCCTTAGACAGAACTTTTTTGTAAAAAACTTTTTGATCGTTATATATACATACGGCTTCTACCGGCTTATCTTGTGTTGTGTGATACTTGTGATGTGATTGATTTATAAATGACCCAAATGTCTGTCTAATGCATCAGTTAATGTATTTAGACATCTAGGAATATGATGATACTCAATATAATCAAAATAACGTTCCAAGAGGTGAATTCACAAATATACCTGTAACAAAGTAGGACTTTGAATAGCATAGACATTACTTAACTGTAGTACTACGAGCTGCGAATCGAGTCGCACAACCAAGTGACGGATATCGAGCAAGATAGCATCAATCAACAATTCAATAACGGCGCTATACTCTGCAATATTGTTGGTTGCATGGTCGAGGCACACACCTCGTAGAGTGACAAGTTCGTTTGTAGGGGTGTAAATTTCCCATGTAGTAGATGCAAGGTTTTGAGTACTACGGCTAGCGCCATCAGCGAAGCCAATGTGGGGTAGCGAAGACTTCGACATCTAGAAATCAAACACAATGTCACATAAGGGTAGAGACCAGATAACGAAAAAATACATACTACAGTAACACACAAGAAGTATGATACAATAAAATACAAGTACTCATGCACAGGTGATCTTATGCATAGTACTACTTTAAGTACAACCCATTTCTGGGTTCACTCAAATGGATACCATCGTAATCTACTAACTTGTAAGCTCCTTTCTCCAAAAGTCGTCTAATGATATAAGGACCTCACCACATGGCTTCGAATTTTCCAGCCCCTAGCATATCTCGATCTTGTTCGTAGAGAAGAACCTAATCTCCTTCGGAGAAAACGCAAGGCTTGACATGTTTGTCATATTGGGCCTTGACACATTTCTTCTGGGATTCTATGACTAGGGTAGCATTGCATTGAGTTTCATCTAATCGCATGAGATACAATAGACGTTCTTCCTCGACAGAAGTGTTTGGTAGGAGTTCGACGGCTAGTTTTAAGGAGGGTATCTCACATTCAATTGGGAGGATGGATTCCAAACCATAGACTAACCAAAAAGGTGTAAACCCAGTAGCGGACTTAACGGACATCCGGTAATCCCACAATGATGAAAACAACATTGTGTGCCAACTTGTCTTGTGAATCCCTATCATTCGTCGAAGCATGGTTATGAGAACTTTATTAATCGCTTCGACTTGGTCGTTGGATTATGGGTAATAGGGCGTTGAGTTTTCATGGCGAAGACCCAACTTTTCAGTGAGTTCGGACATCATGAATTTTCTAAAGTGGCGACTGTGATCGGTGACGATAGCCTGAGGAACACCAAAACGAGCTATGATGTGATTGAAAATGAATAATGTTGCGGTCTTTCCAGTATTATCAAATGTCGGCATCACCTCGGCCCATTTTGTAAAATAATCTACGGCTACAATAATGTATCCATGCCCCCCGGCCGAGTGGGGCTAACATGTCATGAAATCGATGCCCCATTTTGCAAAGGGACCAACGGAGACCATAGGGTGAAGAGGAGCGGGATGTGACCGTATCTTATGATTGTAGGTCTGGCAAGCATGGAATTTTTGGACGGCGATTATGCAATCGTTAAATAAAGAAGGCCAAAAATACCTTGCTCGTAAGATCTTCTGGGCAATAGCATACCTGGACATATGACCACCACAGGCTCTAGAATGGAAGTCATTTAAGGCTTTCTCGGCTTCATCAAACGTGAGGTAGCGTCGAAAAACTGAGTCAATCCCACAACGATAAAGAGTATCCCCGAGGATAATATATTGACAGGCTTGGTATCGTATTCGACGTCGGTCAGTATAGGACAAATTGGGTCGGAAAGTCTGGGTTTGGAGATATATGATGATATCGCCATACCAAAGATCATAACAACTAATTAGGAAAAGGGATTCATCAGGTAATGAATCGGCTGCTACATTTTCCATTTCAGAGTAGGGAAAGTCGCATATCAACTCGAAAAATACTAAGTACTTCTTGGACTTAGCTCGTTTGAATTCCAATTCAAACTCCTGGAGTATCACAATCCATTTGGAGTATTTTACCCCTAGCAATTGACGTGTGAGAATGTGTTGCATAGGGTTGCAGTTAGAAATCACCATAGTCTTGCGAGAGAGGATATAGTGTCAGAAGCATTGAACTGCTTGGATGGCTGCCAAGGCCAGTTTTTCGACATGTAAATACTTGGTTTTGGTAGGCGTTAGACTTCGACTCAAGTAATAGATAACATGTTCATCATGAGAATCATCCTCTTGGACGAGAACCATAGAAATGGTGTAATCCGAGGCTGTGAGGTAGAGGAAATAATCACGACTGTAATGGGGGGGGAAGAGAAGCGGAGCACATGTTAGGGACAGTTTCAAAGCTTCGAAGGATTTGTTTGCGATGGTATCCCATACGAACTCAAACCCCTTTTTGAGTAGTCGCGTAAATCCACAAGTTATCTCGGCGTAGTTCGAGATGAAACGACGAAAAAAGTTTTCTTTCCCTTGCAAACTTTGTAACTAGCGAAGTGTAGAAAGAGGAGGGAGATTGAGAATCACCTCGACCTTTAACGGATCTACCCTAATCCCTTGATGTGAAACAATAAAGCCTAGAAGTTGACCGGATTCCACGCAAAAAACAAATTTGTGAGGATTCAAGCGTATATGGTAAAACCGACAGTGGATGAAAATGGCTTGGAGGTGGATTGGATGATCGACTCAATGCATGGAATGAGCGGATAAGTCGTCAAGATATGGTTGCATGATGTGCTTGATATCATGGAAGGCATAAGACATAGCGCACTGAAAAGTTGTGCCAGCGTTCTTGAGACCGAAAGGAAGCTTTTGATAGGCGAAAGTGCCCCAAAGACAAATAAAAGCAGTCTTGTGTTGATCCTCATGAACAATATTGATTTGATTATATCCAGAGAAACCATCCATTATCCATCAGAGAGAATATTTCGCTTCTGGTGCAATCGTCGACAATCTGATCGACGAAGGGGGTAGGAAAGTTGTCTTTGGGACAAGCTTTGTTAATATCCCTATAATCAACACATATGCGAATTGTGCCTTGTTTCTTGTCGATTGGGACAAGATTGGAAACCCAATCAGTGAGGGCCACCGAGTAAATAAAACTAGCTTTGAGAAGTTTCTTGACTTCAAGCTTGATAGCAGCCGCTTTACGTGGGTGAACTGGACGAAGGCATTGCCAGATGGGTTTAGCGTCTGGGTATGTCTTAATCTCATGTATCACAATGTCGGGGTCGATACCTGACATTTCTTCATAGCTCTAGGCGAAGACGTCACGAAACTCTTTGAAAAGTGACTTGTAGGTGACGATTTCATCAGGGGAGCACGAACTCTGATATGCACATTTTTGACAATTCCAGGTTTGATGGATATGTCGAGGGGAATAGTGAGTGAGTTAATGCTTAAGTTCCCTTCAGAAAACACGTCATGCGTGGACTCTGGAATGGTTGAAATGAAGACAACGGTCGATGGGGTCGAGATCTGTTGGTATCTCTCAATGGTGTGTTGTTCCAGGAAGAGGATGGAACGGTGATGTCCATCGTTCCAAGGGGTGTCTTCCATGACAGACATAATCATCTCGTCCATGGGAAAAATAACGTGGAAAGGGTCTGGAGATAACTCACCAAGAGAGGGGGTATAAGGGGTTGCCGATTGAATGGCATGATAGGCGGATTCGACCAGACTTAAAGGCATTGCATCATCGTAATGAAGCTAATCGTCGGGGTCAGGTACCATCCATGGGTCATGAGACTCAGGGGTTCTATGAATTGAGGTGGAGATCATGTTGATTGAAGCGACAGACGAGTGTGGAACATCAAGTGGTGGAATGGGGAAGGTACCCATTAACGAAGAGTCTTTGAGAATACCTACACCAACGTTCTCATAACTCGGTGGGGTTTTAGCGATGAACGGTATGTTGCCAGTACGTGTATCTGAGTTTAAAAAGGCTAATTGGTCGATGGTGATTACCTTTCCTTGATGTGGGAAACGTACAACATGAAAAAGAGTTGATACAACTACACGCATGGAATCAATCCAGCTATAGCCAAGCAGAAGATTGTAATCGAGAGGAGCATCAAAGACTTCCACTTCGACTTGGACCATTTTTCCTTCTAGCATGATTAGCAACGAAGGAAGGACACTGTAAGGCTTAAAACCGGAGCCATTTAAGGCTTTGAGTGTGCTATGGGATTCAGTCAAAGAGGGAGAGTCGATGGCTTTCCAGCAAGTAACATACATGACACACATCGAGGCACCCTCATCGATAACAGTTCGACAAATGTTTTTGTCGGAGACAATCACTTGGATTTGGAATGCGAATTGAGGGGGTAACCTTGGAATGTGATCTTCCAAGTCAAAAATTATTAAATTCGTATCCGTTGGGTCGATTCCACCGATAGCTTTCAACAATGCCTTATGTTGTGTGGGACAACTTTGAAGGACTTCGAGGGCTGACATCGAGGAAGGTGCTTGGGCCAGATCTTCAACAATGTTGTAGTTCTGGGCAGCACGAGCATGAGGATTGAAAGTTGATTTCCGAACGATGCCCTTTGGAGGGGGGCGAAGAACTGTGTCAAGGCTCGGTTGTTTGAGATGAAGAGGACCATTGGTAGGTGGAGTTGTGGGAGAGGGTTGGACCAATGAAGGAGGGATATCATAAACCTTCTCTTTAGAGGGCCAATAATCTTTGGCTCAAGTGGTGAGTGCGATGTCATTCTTCTTTGAATCGCCAGTACACATTAATACATAGGACGTAGTAGAAGGGGAGGGTTGGTCATGAATGACCAATTGGGCATGTTGTTGAGAGGGGAAGGGTTGGGACAAAATGGCTGGAGTGGGTGGTTTCGGGGCTCCTTGAAGGAACTTAGTAACCTCGGCACGTCGTGGACAATCCTTCATGTAGTGATCATCACCATAGATAAGACAAGGGTATCGAGGTTTGCGCTTATCCCTATCGTCAACATGTGGATTTTTGGGTTTCTCTGCTTGTGAAGTATTTTTGTCCTCCTTATTCTTACCCTTTCCCTTTCTGGACTTGTTTTTACTGACTATGGTAGATTGAACTGCATTTACCTCAGAGGTCTTGTCGGTGGGAGGGGTAGAAGACGGAGCATTTTGAACATCAGAAGAAGCAGGTTTGGCATTGTTTCTTGAGGTGGAATGTGGTTGGGCATGCAAAGTTCCAATCACACCGTCAGTTGCATGAGAAGCAGCTGGAGTGGTTGAAGTGGCAGAAGTGGAAGGACAAGGTGCATCAGGGATTAAGTCATAAAGAGTACCCGTTTGTGAGTAAACGAGGTCAAGGTATTGAGCACAACTTATGACATGTTCTTCCGTGACAACTCCACCCATGGCGATGTCACGACTGATTTCGTTCACAAATGATTTTGTGAACCACTCTGCCAGCAACTGATTGGGAATTTCGAGTTTGATGAGACGTCATATCCGTCGCCACTCATGAATGTGATCGGATATATGAGTGGCTTTGTTTTGTTTGAAAGAACTCAAAATCTCGGTCCCCATTTCATAACGGATCGATAACTGGTAGTGGGTGAGGAAAGCCATAGCTAGGGTGTTGAAGTCGGCAAAGAAACCTCGTGGTAATTCTATATACCACTTTGCAGAAGAACCTGTGAGAGTTCTTTGAAAAATACGTAAACGAATAGAGTCATCCATTAAGGAGTTGGATGAGCACCAAAGGTGAAAAGTCATGACATGATTGTTTGGGTCCTCTCCCACTTTTCCATAGAATTTAGTGATGTCAGATGGTAGCTTGGCTCGTATAGCGGGCCAATGGGGAGAGTGACGGATTGGATCATTTAAAATCTTCGACAGATCTGGCAGGTCCAAAGTGGCCAAGAAGGGTAACTGTCTATTCACATGTGGGTACTGGTGGCTTTGCGGAGGGAGTCCCATCGGCAAATTAGTGGGACCATAAGCAGTCTGCATATAATGTGAAGACCCAGGCAGATTCGGTGGTTATTGTGGAGGAAAGTAGCTCATGGGATTGTATCCTTGAACAGGGATGTGAGTTTGAGCATTCGAGCCCCAAATAGGATTGGACGTACCTGGATATGGTTGTCCTATACTAGGGGGTATAACAGATGTAGCTGGAAGCTGATGCCCCCCAGTCGATTAAGGATTATGTTGTATCGGATGGTTCCAATACTGGGCCAAAGATTGAGGTATTTTTGTCCGTAGGGTGGGGTCGGTGGGGGTTGTCCTCCAATCGGGGGTTGAGTTCCAATTGGGGCTTGTGTTCCAATTTGGATTTGTGTTCCAATAGGAATTTTCCCTACAAGGGGGGGTTGAGTCAAACCTCCTTGGTGAAACTATCCACCAATAGGAATCTGGTAATTTGGTGTGAATGACAGGATGGTGCCACTAGGATTGGTGCCACCGATAGAGGATTGAAAAGGTCCTCCAAAAGGGGGTTGAGGAAGTGTTGGAATGAATCTGGGAGGATAGTGCCCAGAAGAAGAGGGACCACTAGGAGTTTCAGATGGGGTTTGCGTAGGAGTGGGAATAGAAGCATTCAATGCACGATATCCAGGTGGAAGTGTCGGGGTGACACTAGGTGAGAGCGGTGTGCCAATGGGGGCTTGACTAGCCACTGTAATCCCGGTGTGAATACTCATAGTATCTGTGTAATGGACCATTTCTAAAGGGATGGTTAAGACGTGGTCAGCTCGCGGAGCTTCTGTACCAGGAAAATAATAAGCAGTGGTAAAAGGCACTGTGTCTAGGTCAGAGGTTTCAGGGAATGCAGGTGAGTCAGTGATTTCAATGCCTGCTCCTGAGCCAAAGAGATCCCGTCTAAAAATGCTAGTAGAACAAAAAGGATCTTGGCCTTCAGGTCCTGGAAAAGGTCCAGTTGGTGATCCATAAGACAAAACGACTAAGTCTTCAGAAGAATTCACTCGCATAATCCGTCTCTCAGAATCAGGGTGAATTCGAAAGTCCTCTCGAGAATTGGTAATTCGGAATCGCTCTAGAGAGTCAGTTCTTTCCACTTGTGGAGTGGTTACGTCTTGGACTTCACTCTGTTGAGGAGATCCCTCTGGTGAGCTTGTAGGTAGGGGTTGAGAACCTTCCATATTTTCTAGAGGTAAGCCCTACATTCTACGTGAACGACATGGAGGATCTATTGTGAACGAGTTACAAACTTACGAAGAAAATCTTGTTGTCAACTTGGGTAAACAAACAGCATGCACTAGTAAAAATTATAGGAAACAACACCAAGAAAACAAGACCTAGCTATGGCAACATGTTCCCAATGCAATGGTAGTGGAATCCACATGGACATGGAATTTTTTTGACCAATTAGGAAAAACAAGAATTGGAGCCATAACCATCCACCGTTTTAACTTGTAAAAAACCTTTTCACATTCTACAATCCATACAAATGGGACACCTTTTAATAGTAGTTCCTCCTTCTACATTATTAGTTGAGCATGCCCCATGATAAATATATGGTAATACCCTACATGACCATAACACAAAGACATTCTGTAGTGCATACATATTCTAAAATTACTATGATTTTTATTAGTTTGACTAAACATCCTTCCTTGTAGATAATATGATCCAAGAGTATGTTGAATGGGGTGTAGAAAATGAAATTCTTAATATTTAGGTACAACTAGATCAACCTACGTCTTTCCATCACCAACATTAGTTTATCCATGTGACCGTTTAGCAAGATATACTTTGCCAATAATTGAAAATATAGCTCAAGGAAATTATGGATATACTCATTGAACATAACAAACATGATTCTAGATAACATAATTGGTGCATTACTTGGGCCAAAGGGCATGAGATTGTATGCATACAATCACCATTCCATAGAAAAAATGGTGTTCATCTTATCCTCCTTGATGATTAAGATTTTATGATAACCAAATAATCCTACTATGAAGGTTTAAGGTTCATTCCTTGCCACTTTCTTGGTAATCTCATGACTAAAACATGTATGAAATTCCGAAGTTACTAGTTGGTGATGAAATCCAACATCACAACAACGAGACGAGAAGGGGTTGGGCTAGGGTGGAAAAGTTACGCTAACGACCTACTTAACGGACTTACGCCCTAGTGCAAGCTCCCACACATAATCATGGGTATACCCTCCAAGGAGCCCTAGTGAGTTTGGCCAACGTCGATTCTAGGTACCGTGAAGACTTGCCTCTTCACAGTCACCTTGTGTAAGACCCTAAGAAGATAGGCCACTAAGGTTACCACTGACAACAATAAATCCTGGGGGGATAGTCGACAGTCCGATCCAAACGCAAGGGCAGGGTATCTAGCCCAAAATCAACTTGAGAGGCTTCCACTCATCATTGTGGGTATACCTCCAAGTGACCCCCGTAATACGTGTAATCTCTACACTGATATCAACGAAGCAGGGTGAGTAACTCTGTCTATATCAATGCAACCTTGTGCTTGACCCTTGCGTGAGAAGGGCTTCCCAAGACAAAATGTTGTAAATGGAATTTGACACTCCTTAACACAAGATGCTATTGTTTGTTTTGTTCTTTGGAGAGTGTATCTCTCTGCCTGTTCCAATGTTCTAGCCTAGGTAATTGTTGGTGTAATAGAGTCCTAGAAAAGAGTTACTAGTTAAATTTTAAAATTGCACAATATTATTAAGGGTTGTTGTTACTCAAAGGAAACTGAGATGAAACCGATGTTGTGTGAGACTCTGACCCAACAATGCATAGATAGGAATGAAATATATCAATTTTCGTTCAATGAATCCTATGTACGAGAGGGAAAGAGAAGTGTTCTGAAACAATCTTAAACTACGATACACAATCTTCTTTAAAATGCACTCTTCAACGAATCACGTAACAATGACAATTCTCTATTTGTTCTATTTCAACAATTGATTTCCAATATTTTCAAAATGAAAATGCTTTTAAAAAGAAAAATGTTTTTTACTTTTTAAAAATATCTACACCATGGTGGCGAAAGTAAGGAAAACCAATAACTAACGAATAAGCAATAAACAAAACCCAAACCAATGTTTCAATGGAGACAAAAATGACAAGAAGACAAGACTAGTATTTTCAATTGCATGAGAACATTGATTTTCCAAATAATGAGAAAATGAGAAAGAAAAACAATCCCAACTTTCAAACCGATCAATGGCTCATAACCAAACAAGTACTCAGATTCCAGGATCCGAGATTATATCCTTGCTCAGAAAAGTCAAGAGATGAGAGTTGAGAAAAAGATGGACAAGAAGAGCCTTTGATTTTCGAATACTGATCGTGCCCAAAATCCAAAGTCAAGAAACAATCAACCAGTGGTCCAAGAAGTTCTTTTCAGACACCTATACAGATCTGGGCATCTGAGCATACCAAAACCTTAAATCCAAAAATTTTAAAAGAGGGTTCACAGGCTATCAGTAATGTACAGTGCGAGAATGGAGCATTCTCACAGGCTGGGTTCAAGCAGAGTGCGAGAACCTTGCACTAGACTGAAAGGTAGAGTGTGAACTCAAGGGGTTCTCACAGGCCACTGTGGGGTTCAATGCGAGAAGGCCTGAAACTAGGCAAAAATTTGGAAAAAGACAAAAAAATTGAAGGGACTTCTGGACCCAGAGAGTCTATTAGGGTGTCCTGAAGACTCATAGATTGATAGAAATGAAGAAAGGTAAGGCAAGAGAAAATGGCCAAGGAAAAACACCAAAAACCACTAAAAAATGGGTTGCATCCCCAGTGGAGTCGCCAATTTTGTTATCGGACTAATCGGTAGGTGCGGACACTAACAGATCTCCCTAGATCCACCTGGATCTAGAACAAAACAGGATAGGCCATGACTCTTTCCCTAAGTTACAACCATTGAATTAGCTAGGAAGGAGGAACAAGTGGCATACCTTTGTATCGCTTCCTTAAGTCTCTGTTGCTCCTGCTTCACTCCGGTGCTCTTGTGAGGTCAAGACCAAGACAACACAAACCAACCAAAGTGAAGATAGAAAAATGTATTCAATCGTCAACTTATGCATATGATCAAGGAATTACACAATAAAGTAAGAGTGACTTTATGGGAAAAGGACATGTCGTTGTATCATATTAATCGAAAGTAGAAGATATAACCTGATCGCCTTGATGTCACAAGCTTCCTTTCGATGACTCTTGGTTCCAACACACACACTTACTCAGTCCTTGCATGAAGAAGATCCAATTCCTCTCGATAGACCTACTAGAGCCTCCAAGCTTCTGTTCAAGCTGGGTTCTTCACACAATTCCTTCACCTATTCTTCAATTAATCTTGCTTAACCTTTTCCATGAGAATCCTTTCAATATATAGGAGAGGGTGAGATGGTTACATGGATGAGAATGATCCCACAAAATCAGGGAAACCAATAAAATGACAGCCATTCGAATTCCAACCCATTTTCTAGAATATTCCCTTCTAGAACCCTCGAGACTTCTTCTCTTTTCCAAGCTTGAAAACAAGTTCTCACCCTATGTATAGAGCACAGTGTGAGAATTTCGCACCCTAGCTGAAGGTGGCCTGTGAGAATGGGTTATTCTCGCACCCGAGGCTATAAGCATCTTGCGAACTCACTTTGAAATTATGTTTTCTGGAAGGAGATAAATGCCACTTTTCTCAGGAGAAAGTTCTTGTTGGGAGCCTGAGTACACTATTGTCAATACATCACCAAGATGACCAAAATCATGTGTAACAATACCAACCACGTTTCTTTTGTTTAGCTTGTAGAGCGATTGTGCATTCTTCATTGCTATATTGATCTTGCTTTCTTATCCATGTCATTTTCTGAGGTTCTTGTTTGTGACTCTGTTGAGGTTCTTTACGAGGGACTGTCATTCTATAATTTTTGGCCATGTGTCCAAAATTGTTACATTTGTAACATTCCACTTCAGTTCTCAAAGATTCAAACTTGTTGTAACTTCTTCTCTGTGTTTCACTAGGTATTCTTGAATAACCCCTTTGTGTATGGCTCTCAAAGTAGTTATTGTTCCTGTTGTTAGCTTTGCAATTTACAGCTTTATGTCCAAAATTATTACGTGCATAACATAAACCAAAAGATATAGTTTGATACCTAGTAGTTGAAGATCTTATGAAAGGAGGTGATCTTATGAATCCCTCTTCTTCTTGAGTCTTGTCTATCTGTTGTTGATTCTGAAATCTGAATCTTCTCGGTGGAGGAGTATCCCTGTAATCTTCCTTGTATATCTTTTTATCCCCTTTGATTATTTTTGCATAACTTTTTGGATTTATTTCTTGCTGTGTTGTTTTGGAGCTTGATCCCTTTTCTGTCTGATTGTATCCAAGTCCAGACTTGTCACAATAAGATTTTTGACTGTTGATAATGTCATCCAGAACTTTTGAGCTATTATGCATATTTTTATTTTGAATATCCTTTCTTAGTGTGACAATCTCTACTTCCAAGTTTCCAATGATCCTGTCCTTTCCTTCTAGTTGTTCTTTGAGTGCTTCTTCAATTCTTTTATATTCTTCTATTTGAACCCTCAATTTTGTGATCATTTGTTCTAGTTCTTGAGTGTTTTTTTTCTTATCTAGTTCTGCTTATAATTTCTTGTTTTTCTTCTTTTCTCTTCTGATAACTTCTATGGCACTCATTAATTCTTCTTGAAAGTCATCTTCTGCCTCTTCAATTTCTTCTTCATATGCTTCTTCATATTCTTTTTCGGAGTCTTCTTTATCAGAGTCTTCTACTTCCATGAATAGAACTCTCCCTGTTTCACTGTCACTGACTTCATCTTCGTCTGATGATGAAATGTCTTCTTTGGTGAAAAAGTTTTTCTTGAAAACTTTCTTTGTAGTTCTTTTACCTTTATATGTTTGTCTACCTTTTGAGTAACCTTCTTCAGTTCTCTTTTTCTTATGAGGACATTTGTTATCAAAATGACGAATACCATCACAATTAAAACAAATTAAAGGAAGCTTACCTCTGTACTTACCGTTGGTTCCCTTGTTCAGTCTTTTGACGAAGTTGGCCACTTCTTCATCATCTTCTGAGACGTCACTGTTGCTGCTATATTCTTCTTGTTCCTTTTTCTTTTGCTTTGATCTTTTGGATGCTTTGAAGGCTACTTCTTTTACATCTGGATTTTCTTGTTCAGTTCTCATCTCATATGCTGTGAAGATTCCATGCAGTTCATCCATGC
>ML791373.1:511869-529171 GCA_009831015.1 Picea engelmannii
GGTTCTCTTACTCCACAAAGCGTCTTCCCATGAGGGCTTTCACCATAAGGGGACCACTTTGGAGTTCATCCATATTTACTTCTTATAAACCATGAAAAAACAATAATGAGTCATATTTACATCAAACAATATTGGGTCCATTATCCAAACCTTTGTACTACGGGGCTTTCTCCAAGCGTTGACATCAATGACAACCAACCTTAATCAACAAAGCCTTATTCCAAGATGAAAAGTTTGTGTACTTAAGAGACAAGATGGGACTCATGGAGATGACTCCCTTATTGGAAATGGAAGTGATTACTACCCAATTTGGGAGGGAGCATTGATATGTTATTGATATATGGACAGTCATTTTCCAGTTTGGAAAATGGTCCAGGTTGGAAGAAACTTTCCAGTCTAGAAATTGGTCCAAGATTCTTGATGGATAGTCATTTTCCAGTTTGGAAAATGGTCCAGGTTGGGAAATCACTTTCCGTTTTGGAAAGTGGTCCAAGATTATGATGGACAATCATTTTCCAGTTCAGAAAATGGTCCAGAATGGACATTCATTTTTGTAACAAAAATGGTCCAACAGATTGGTGATGTACCATAGTGTAATATTCCAGATATAAATAGTATGCAGAACATTAATAGTTAGCTAGAAATGGAAGATAAACAACGATATAACCAGAACAACACCACAATAATACCAAAATAATACTAGAATAACACCAGAAAGAGCACTTTGATTACTGAGAGAAATGTTCACTTGTCTCTTCAAGGGGGAAACCTCCAGCAGAGTAGAGCTCTATTACAATAATGTTCAAGACACAAATTCTCATACCCTCTACTCCTATTTATACTAAATATGTCTATCAAAAGAACAATCTAGAAGAAGATCCTTCTAGAAGCAGAAGCTTCTATTAGGGCTTCTTACATTTGAATTATTCTTCCCTATTGCTAGGCCTTATTAATATTGACCTTTGTTACATGGAAATACATTATTCTACCTCCATGAGGGGTTAGGTCCCTAACATGTCCTCCCTTTTAAAAACAACATTGTCCTCAAGGCTTGAGATGAGGAAATCACTGAATAATGGTAGCTAGTTCCCAAGTGGCATCCGTTGGAGTTGTATCTTTCCACTGGACTAACACTTCCCTGATGGTGCACTAATGCAGACAATGCTCACGATGGTCCAAAACTTCTTGTGGTTGTATCCAAATGGAGCCTTCTTCGTCCAACTTGGGAAGGTTGGTTTGAATTTGGCACTTAGTTCCAATCACCTTCTTTAAGTAGGAAAAACATGAAAAACATGATGGAGCTTAGAATGACTAGGAAAAGCTAATTGATAGGACACCTATCCCACACACTTGAGAATGGTATAAGGAGCATAAAATTTGGGTGCCATTTTTTTACAATGGTCAGCCTTGAGGGAAATTTTCGTGTAAGGTTTCAGTTGAAAAAACACCTGATATCCTTCTGCAAATTAACGTTCAGAGTGACCTTGATCTACTTGTTGCTTCATGCGATTATGGGACATGAACAAATTCTCTTTGAGGGTACGAAGAATAGCCTCTCGAACAGTAAGCATTTGGTCAACCTCATGGACCGTCGAGACACCTGGCAAGTATGAAAGAACTGAAGGTGGATTTTTTCCATATATCACTTCAAAAGGAGTCATGTGGGTAGTTGTATGGTAAGAAGTGTTGTACCACCATTCATCTAGTGGTAACCATTGAGACCACTAATATGTTTCCAAACACCTTAAATATGTTTCCAAACACTTGTTGACAACTTCATTTTGACCATCATTCTGGGGATGATAAGTTGTGTTGAGATGCAATTGGGTGCCTTGTAGATTGAACAGTTCTTGCTAAAAATTGTTGGTGAAAGTTGGGTCGTGATCAAAAACAATAGAATGAGGCATGCCATGAAGCTTGAAGACCTGATTCATGAAAATTTGAGCCACAATGGAGGCTTTAAATGGGTGTTGAAGAGCACAGAAATGACCATACTTGGAAAGATGATCAACTACCACCATGATGACTGATTTATTGCCCGATTTAGGTAAGCCTACAATAAAATCCATAGAGATACCTCGCCAAATAGAAAGTGGAATCGGAAGTGATTCTAGTGTGCCAGGAGATTTGACTGTTTCACCCTTGTTGCATTGACAAACATCACATTCAGCCACAAATTGTGAACTTCTTGTTTCATACCATCCTAGAAAAAGAACGTTTGACCTGGTCATAGGTTTTGGTAAACCCTGAGTGCCCAATAGTGGGTGTAGCATGAAGCTCAGAAAGTACCGTGGATTTAAGTTTTGATTGTTTACTTAAATACAAACAACCTTTGTATCGAATCTCATCATTGAGCCAAGAGTTCCTTGGGGAAACTTGGGAATTGACCTACAATTGTTGTATAAGATGTGAATTTTTGGGATTGTGTAGCCATTCCTAGAGAACAACTTGGAGCCAATCTGGTACAATGAAGGAGAGATCAAAAAGGGACCCTTCAGCTTCATATTTTCTGGAAAGTGCATCAGCAACCACATTGTCTTTGCCTTTCTTGCAAATGATCTCATAATCATATCCAAAGAGCTTAGTCACTCATTTTTGTCGCTATGGGAGGAAAGGTGTTGTTCCATAAAATACTTGAAGTTGATGATATTTCTTAATTTGGAAGCCTTTCCCCAATAGATAAGGGTGCCAAAGGTCCACGACATGTAGAATAGCCAACATTTCCTTTTCATAGGTTGATTTGCCCAAATTTCACTCTGGCAGTTGTTTGTTGGTAAAGGCCAAAGGCCGACCCTCTTGCATAAGGACTACACCAATTCCTTTCCCGGAAGCATCACACTCCAAGACAAAGGTCTTTGTGAAATCAGTAAGGGACAGGATTGGAGTGGTGCACATGGCCATCTTCAAGGTTTGAAAATCCTGAGCAACTGTTGGAGTCCAAGTGAAAGAATTATTTTTAAGGAGAGTAGTGAGAGGTGATGCAATTTTTCCATAATTCTTAACAAACATGCGATAATAACCTGTTAAACCCAGAAATCCACACAAGATTTTGAGAGTCTTTGGGTGAGGCCAATCTTGCATAGCTTCAATCTTTTTAGGATCCACCCTGACATCGGCCTTACAAACAAGATGACCCAAGTACTTGACTTCTAAGGCGCCAAAAGCAAATTTAGATTGTTTGAGGAAAATTTGGTGATGAGAGAGTAGATGGAGAACTTGATCCACATGAGCAAGATGGGTTTTCCAGGTTTTACTATAGATGAGGATATCATAAAAAAAAACTAAGACAAATTGATGGAGAAAAGGACGGAAGACATGATTCATGAGGCTTTGGAAAGTGGAGGGAGCATTACACAAGCCAAAGGGCATGACCAAAAACTCATAGTGGCCCTCATGATTTCTAAATTCATTCTTAGGAATGTTTGTCTCAATCATACAGATCTTGTGGTAGCCCGGACGAAGATCAAGTTTAGTAAAGAACTGGGCGCCACTCAATTCATCCAAGAGGTCATCAATGACAGGAATGGGAAATTTGTCTTTAATGGTGAGTTTGTTGAGGGTGAGAAAGTCAGGAAACATGCACCAAGAACCTTATTTCTTAAGGACCATGACCACAAGAGAAGAGTAGGGGCTTGTACTAGGGAGGATAACACTTGTGTTGAGCAATTCTTGAACAATTTTCTCAATTGCATTTTTTTGAAAAAAGGGATGACGATAGGGATGGATATTGGGAGGAAGGCTTCCCGGGACAAGGGGAATGGAATGATCATGAACACCACAGGAAGGAGGGATTTCTTGGGGAGTGGAAAAAACCACTTGATGTTTAGAGAGGATGGATTGGAGGTCCTGTGGCATAGAGGGTGTCTCAGTGCCTTGTATGACATGGAGTTGGGAAATAATGCCAGGATGACCTTTTTTTAGAAGCTTTTCCCTGTGATGGGAACTAATGATCTATGGGGAACTGACACTGATGCCTTGGAACTTATATTGTTGGCCCTTCTGGTCGAATTGCATGGTTAATTCCTTAAAATCCATGAGAATGGGACCCAAAGTCCTTATCCATTCTGCACCCAACACAATGTCACAACTGCCCATGTTGATAGAAAACATATGAGATTTCATGTGGTACTCACCAATTTGGAGACACACATTTTCACAATGCCCTCCACATTTCATGGACCCGCCATTGGCAATCATGATTTGAAAATTATTGATGGTACAGATATAGAAATTAGTTTCTTGGAAAATGTGGCGATGAATAAAATTATGGGTGCTTCCACTATCAAAAAGAATGATGACCTTCCTATGATTAATGTAAACAATTATCTTGAGGGTTTCAGGAGTAGAGAATCCAGTGAGAGCATTTAGGGAAATGACCGGTTCTACTTCGGGAGGGTCTGAGGGAGGGGTCATGTCAGTGGGTTCAGGTGACACAGACACAAGGGGAGCCTCAACATCATCTTCCGAAACATCCTCCGAGATGGCCATAAAAATATTTTTTTCTTTACACTTATGCCCAGGAAAATATATGTCATCACAATTATAACAAAGGACTTTGAGTTGGCATTCAACCATTTCGGCCCTGGTCAATTTATGTATCTTTAGTGGAGTAGAAGGAGGAGTGGGAGCGACTAGTTTAGTTTGAGGAATAAAGGAGGGTTTTCGATTTTGAGAAGAGACAACTTGTTGTGCTTCCTTATCTATTTTAGTAGTGTCCAGCCAAATCTAGGGTCGAACCATGAGGAAATGGGCATGAATATCATCCTTGAGGCAACTGATAAAACATTCTCGAAAAAAAGCATCAGACATGCCCTCTCTACAAAAATTCAATCGCTTAAAAGCGGCTATAAAGTCTTCCACTATATCAGATTGTTTCAACTTTGTCAAACAGCCTAAATGGTTGGTGTCATTGTCAAAGCATTCATAAATCTCTACCACAAAGTGTGTCCAAGCCACATACCCTTGGCGGGCATTTTTTCTCCATTGCCACCATTGCCAACGTTCTTGATCTAGATGGAGAACACCATACTGGAGTTTGGCCAACTCATTCATAATGATATACAAAGAGAAATAATGTTCCATTTGAGTTACCCAGCCAGTGGGATCTGATCCATCAAGTTTGGTCACATCCACATGCAGAAAGCGTAGGTCATGCTGAAAGTGATGGGGCTGAAAATTCTGGGAATGAGAGGAAGTTTCACCTTCGGTTTGCAAAGGTGGGTCAGATGAGGGAAGATCTGCATGGATATGTAGCTTGGCACAGATCATCGTAGTGACAGATTCAATTTGGGTAGCAAGGTCTTGTTTGAGGTCCTCTATTTTGGCATTGATGGAGGAATGCATGTTTTTATTGACAGTGGCAATATTGGCACTAAGTTGTCTCACTTCTTGTTGTGTTTCTATGAAATTAGAGTTCAAGGCATTGAAGTGAGCTTCCAAGACTTGGCTACAGGTGTGAGCCATGATGAAGAGGGCACACGAAAAGGGGTGGGTGGGACCACACAGAAAATGGGTTATGGGTGAAGTGTATCACAACAATTAGGGTGACAAGTTAAATCCAATGGGGTAAATCCCAAATAAGGGTGTTAGAAGGGGGTCTGGTCCACTAGAAAAAAATACAATTTGCGAAAAAATGATAGGTATGATTGTGATAAGGGTGAAGAGAGAAATCCAATGGGATAGGTCTCAAATAATGGTGCCAAAAGGATCCAGACTTTTTTTTTTTTTTACTCCTGCAAAGTATTTTTTATTTTTTTTACTCCTACGGAGTTATACTCTGATATGAAGAATATTGCACTGATGAAATGCCCAAATGCTTAACATGAAGAAATTTGTAGTAATTTTGCAACCCGAATGCAAGAGACAGTTGTGCGGCAATATATCTTGTCTATTCTATTTTTTTGTTTCTGTCCCAAGGGTTAGGGTATTCAAGGGTTCTATGAACAAGGGTTTTCTCTATGTTATATCTCTATGATTTACGTGCGGGGTTCAACAGTAGTACTCGGCCTAATATATCAGGGCACCAACTAAGGAGGCTAGATTGTTCCCTTAGCTGTACTAGCCGACTACCCAGGTACTAGAGAGTATCTTCCTAAGTGTTGTTCTCGGTGGCACTATAGCAGTCAGGCGGCCGATCAATTTATCTATGGAGGGATTCAAGAGATTTAGGTCGATCCATATACAGGTGTTGTTTGATGCACTACCACTCAAAGGGGTACCAACATGGGTTACAAGGGTGACCAAGAGATGTGCGCTTGAGTACCAATTGTATTTCCTACATGAATGAATCCCCGACCGTGGGTTTATGCGTGTAACGACAGATCTATGTAGCTTAAAGACGTCGGAATACGTCTCTACCTTGAAAAAAATTTAACCCACAATTTTCTATCGAGGAAGGTGCTTTGATACCACTTGTAATATTCCAGATATAAAATAGTATGCGGAATAGAAATAATTAGCTAGAAATGGAAGATAAACAACGATATAACCAGAACAACACCACAATAATACCAGAATAACACCAGAAATAACACTTTGATTACTGAGAGCAATGTTCACTTGCTTCTTCGAGGGGGAAACCTCCAACAGAGCAGAGCTCTATTACAATAATATCTAATACAAAATTTCTCATACCCTCTACTCCTATTTATACTAAATATGTCCATCAAAAGAACAATCTAGAGGAATATCCTTCTAGAAGTGAAAGCTTCTATTAGGTCTTCTTACATTTGACTAGGCCTCCTTATTGCTAGACCTTATTAATATTGACCTTTATTACATGGAAATATATTATGATACCTCCATGAGGGGTTAGGTCCCTAACACATAGACAACAATTCCCCTTATGGCCAGTGTGGGGGAATGGTCTAGGAACTTCATTCTCCTTGGCAGTAACTATGAGAAGTGGTCAAGCATAATGGTTTGTCTCTTCGGCCAGACATTCTTTCAAATTTCACAGTTGTGAACAATTTCGAAGAATGGTTCGATTTAGGAGGTTGGTGCAGGGCATTCATTTCCGTAGGAAATGGTCCAGACAGTCATTCCCTAGGGAAGGATCATTCTCTCCAGGTTTCACTATGAATCATGTCGGAAGAATGGACCATTTAAGTTGAATGGTCCAGGTTCAACAATAAGGAACATTCATTCCCTAGGGAGAATCATTCTCTCCAGGTTGCATTGTGAATCGTGCCGAAAGAATGGCCCAGTTAGGTTGAATGGCCCAGGTTCATAAATCAGGGATAGTGATTCTTCTATGCTTGAGAAGAATAGTCCAGATATCCCATGGCTGATGTTTAACTTTTAGGGGCATATTTTCTTCTAGATATCACATATGTGAGTGGAAGAGTGGCCCAGATGATTCAGTTCATATCATGATATTTTTTATGTAGGTTGATATCAGATGAGATGATTGTTGTAGAGATTGTATATCTTTGGATAGTAGTTGTATGCTATTGTGGTGGATGTGATCCATTGGTAGTGTCTATGTGTCACTGGTTAGTATATGTGTGCTACTAGGAGTGGTTGTGTACCACTGGATAGTAGTTGTTTACTACCATGAATAGACACAGTTGTGTTCTATTGGATGGCATTGTAGCAGCTATATACTACTATCTATTTTCCTTGGAGAATGGTCTAGGTTGACAGATTGTTGATGTATCATGTACTGGTATTTTCCTGAGGCACATATTGTGGCCTGATTAGGAAAATGGTTCAGGAGCGATATTTTCTAAGGTATATGGGTAGAGATTGATCTCTATGGTACATATGAACTGATTAGAAAATAGTCTGAGACTGAATTTCCTGTAGGAATGGTATCTATAGCCCATAGGTTGGATTTCAACATCTGGGAGAACTAACATTCTTCTAGGACGTAGGTCCATATTAGAAGAAAGATCCTTGTAGCCCATTGCGGGGCTTTCAACATCTATTGGGACAACTATTCTTCTAGGACGTATGTCTGGATTAGAAGAATGGTCCTTGTATCACTTTATTGAGTGAGTGACTTATTTAACATCATGCTCAATTATTCATATGGAGTATGGCCTCGAGAGATGATGCAGTTGATGCTATCATATGATACTAATAGTGGTGATGGTGCTCGTGATTTTATCATGAGTTAGTATGTGTGGCTATGATGATGCTACCGGTTGAATGGTATGTTTGTGCTCAAGACCATTTCCTTTAATACTTCCCTAGCTAGGAGGGAGTGTTGATATTATGGTACCTATGGGACGTATTAACCTCTACGTGTAACCTTTGATGAATCTAAAATATTCTGGGAAACAAGAGAAACCCTAGAAGGTTAGGAAATAACCTTAGAAGACAAGTCGGCTCAAGTTAATAATTTATATTAAATTATTATCCTCCAGAAGTAGAAGTCGATTCAGTTAGGTCACTTGGAGGACTATAAATAAGAGGGTCCTAGAGCTCATTTGTCACACTCACTCTCACAATTGCATAAAGACAAGTGGTGTGCATGACTAGAAAAGAGCTGCAACTGTTGTACTGGTGACTTGGTCTTTGGTTATGGTTGGACTTTCTGCCTGGTTATGGTTTGAATTTTCTACTTAGTACACTAGCTTTAGAGAGAGGTATGCTAGCTTGGTTGGCTATTGGTTCTAAGGTTTTCTTCCAAAATTATTCTTTCTGTCAAGGTTAAGGTGCTCGAGGGTGGCCTTTGTGTCTATGGTTGGAAGACAATATTGCTATATTGTCTATGGTGAAACGAGCACACCTATTATTTCTAACAATGACAAGGAGCAAACTACTCTGATGCCACTGATTCAAATTATGTTGAGAATGAAACGAGACAAAAGAAAAAATATAGTAGAGAACACAGAAATATAGTGAAACCCAACTTCTATCAATGAATAAGATAGAAAAACATTGTAGAAAACAAACGGGCAGAATGGGGTAGCTTATCTCTGAAAATAAAGAGATGTTGGCTACACTTCATTCACAACAAGATTTACATCACACTCCATTACATGCTTAAAGGGCCTCCTTCACCTCAATTATATATGCGAGAGTGAGAAGAGAAAAATTCCCATGATGCATGTGGGATAGATTAATCTAAGTTTATAAAATTCCATAGGCATGTAAAACACCAGGACTTCATGGGCATTCATCCATCCCAGTACTACTCTAGCTCAAGTGTGCTTAACTGTAGATTTCTAATGGGATCTGGTGCATTAATGCTATGTTGTAGGCATGTACATAGGACCACTAGGAAATGATTACTTGATGTCTATAATTAACAAATGAAGATGGTATTACATTCCATTCCCCATCAAAAGTGTGAATATCATGGTTTATCAAAACCATAGGCTTGAAATGTTGATTCTGTGGAAAAGGTGGTTGGCCACCGAGATCCACCTGGATCAGGTTTGTTTGAATGTGATGGGCCTTGGTTGACTTGTAGTTGTATTGGTGAATGAGGGGGATTGTTGGGTTTCCATCTGTGGACATGTTGATCATCATTATGGTTGGGATCATGTTCTCCATTGCGGGCCACGAGACATGATCTCCTCTAGTTACCCCGGGCATGGGGGGTAACAAGGCATAAACTTTGATCATCAATGAGATAGGGGAATTAAAACTCCACTATTATTCACCTGAATCTAGCCTATTGAGTAGCATCAATGAACATAGGCGAATTAAAACGCAATTATTATTCACCTAGATACTGGTCCATTTAATTGATCATTCTTATCATTGGATTTTATTCAAGGGTAACATTAGTGGAATGAACTATTTTAATATGAGTATTTATAGAGCTACACTAGATATATAGCTCACTTGATAAATAAAATGGACCATAAAGATATTACAAGAAAATCCTCCATATTCCACATTATAATGTACATATAACAATGTTCATTTAAGAACTATGGACTTTATATAAAAGCCCCACAATTTGATGGTAGTACTGAACGAAAATGTTATTACATATAAAGACAATAAACAATACAATAAATATTATAAAATAATGATACTAAAAGTAGTGTAGAATTATCATGATTTATGTATGTATTTTTATTTGTAAGACTACAATTCAATTAGAGTGCATTGACTTCAATGATAATGCCATGAAAAATTATTTAGAACAATCAAGTAAATTGCATCTTAAGCCTAAATCTATTAAGCACCATAAAAGATCTAAAGTTAAGCACGAGAAGAAATCTAAAATTAAGATGGGTTTAGATTCTTATAGAAAAATAAATGATCATGGTATTTGATCCTTTGTATTGGGTTTTCTGTGTAAGTTCATGTTCAAAGTTAAAACTATGAGTTTGGAGGTTCTTTGAAATTTTCTCATATAATTGTTTGAATAAAAAAGTTTTGTAGAGAAAAAAAGTATAATGAAAAAATTATTTACAATTTTTTTATATTAAAATTTTAGAAAAAAATATATTTTACATTATATTATAATTTTTAAGTAAAAAGTGTTTATATGTTTAATTAAAAGGTATCTTACTAAAATTACTTTGTTCCATTATTAGTTGAATCTTAGTTAATTATGCTCCTCTCCATGGTGATATTAATAAATTTCATAATAAAAATAATAAAAAATTGTTTCACACAAATATATTTGTAGCAAGTTCCTTTTCTATATATCTTCAGGAGGATAATGGTTAAACTCCACAGGCACATGAAATATTTTACTTATGCTGTAGTCACTACACGACTCAAGATTGAAAAATAGCTTGTCCAAACTACTTTTTTCTTTTACATTATTGATGGTGAGTTCAGGAGGCGGAGAGGGTTATGAATGAGTTTACAAACATTTAAAACCTGGTTTTCACTTGAAAACGCGAGTATCCATCCCCTTTCCCCACTCTCTACATCGAATTTGCCCTCTTTGTAAATACCCACATTCTTGTACAAATCATCTTCATCCTTAAATAATTTCCAGTCTTGTCTCCACATATACATATGTAGCCGTAATCCGCCCTTTCTGTCTCCACAGGCGGTTTCTTAAACTTATTACACTCTCTGGACGGACCATTGTCGGTTGTGAGAAAGCACATCAATATTGCAGGATGTGAATGGACATTCTTTAGCAACAGCGGAGATGTAGCTGTGGTTGTAGCCGGGACCTCTAGCACTGTGACATCATGAAAACTGTGCAACAATTTCTCAAACACCTGCACAAATTTCAATTTCAAGTTTATCTCAATAATTTATATCGATTTTAACTTCAAGTATAAAAATATTCAATTACTAATAAAAATTCAGATAAAGCTATTTTTATTATTTTAATACATTTTATTATTATATATTATTATTAAGACTGAATTTCTTTGAAGATTTAATTTTAACGGACTTAAGATATTTTATAATTTAATTAATTACCATTACATACTGCGTCCCGTCGATCATCGTCAAGCTCTTCCCCTGCATACACAAACATATTTATCCATCACTGCGGAAATGTATATAGGGACCGCACTCGAAGGAAATCTTTGTAAACCTATTTCTTGGTGACAAAGAAAATGTATAAATGTACTTTGTAGAAATAAAGATTTGATAAATTTAATAGGTACTCACATCACTGAAAATAAACAGTTGTGAAAAGCTGAAAAAATTTAGCCCTTCCAACTGACTCCATTCTGCTTCTGTCATCCGCAGTATCCAACACATCCCCGCGTCAATTTCTTCCATTGATCTCCAATTCCCACACAATAATCTAGATAGTAAGTATAAATGCATATGCCGAGGAATCGGTAGCATCTGTGATATACTGCCAAATTCATTTACTGCTGAGATCCATATATGGGTAATTTCTAATAATAATTTACGATTGGGTAATTGGAAAATTAGCATCTATACGACAAAAAATTGGCATCAATGTGGGTAATTTTATATATATATATATATATATTTTAAATGAATTCGAAAAAAAATCAGGTTTCCACGATAAATTAGCAATAGAAAGAGCAGAAGTCAGTTGCTATTTGTTAATTAAATTATAATGGATGGTTAGCAAAAAGTAAAAGCCACTTGTAGATTGTTAAAAATTATAATAGAATTGTAATGGGTCGTTATTATTAAATTAGAATAGGCCTCTTAAAAATGTATTAATTTGCAATTTTCTATACTATTTCCACTATTGTTATTTTATTAGAATTTATCGAATAAGAATGTATAAGTTTGCAATTTGCTATGTATTGCTATTGATTATTTGTCTATATGATTTTATAAGGTATAAATCCTTTACTCTTTGCAATTTGCTATGCTATTGCCATCGATTATTTGTCTATAGGATTTTATAAGGTATAAATTGTTTACTCTTCGAGATTTAGAAATCGACCAGTTTTATTTGAAAATAGAAATAATGAAATGGAACCAGCTATTTTTATTTTTAGGCGAGACAACACTTAGAGGTTATCAAAGGCAAAGCCACACTGCACTTTTATTAAGTCTCCCCTTTAATGGAGAAATGGATTGTCTACAATACAAATGCCTAACCTAAGTAACATGCATGTTGGTTTGAGTCTCAACTAGGCTTACAACTTGACTCAAATAGTGATGGGGGTGGAGCTTCTTCCTTGGCTTGATGCTCCAAATATGTTTCATCTTGACTATGTTATGCTTCAATGTCCTCTTGGCTTTGTTCTTCTTCATTTTAGAACTTGGCAGCTAAGTATTGTTCTTGGAAGTGTTTGTCTTTAATGCTTGCAAATTCTTCCAACTTCTCATAAGTGGGTTGCTTCCCTTTCTGGATGCAATCATCAATGTCTTGCTCAATGGACTGTTGCAACCTCAATTCATAATAATACTTGATTTCTTCTAGGCTCCACACCATAAAAATCGACTCAATATTTTCTTCATCAATATCTTCATTTTCTTCCATGTTTTCTTCATAATCATTCACTATTGAAAATGAATTGTTGTCTTGTAAACCTACACACTCAAAAAAATTGTTACAATCATATGAAAAATCATAGGAAGAACCATATTGGTTCTTTTCATTTTTCTCTTTTAAGAGAGCTTTCATTTCTTCGTCTTTCTTCCTTGCCTCTGATGTCGCATAATAATCTTCATTTTCAGGTTCAAATGCTATCACAACTGGTTGTTTCATGTCTTCAACCTCTTTACTAGGCTCTATCAGATTGTATTTCACTTGGTTTGCGTATGCAAATGAGATTTTCTTCTCACCAAACAATAGCTCATCAATAAGATGTTTCTCATGCATCAAAGTTGACCACTCTTCATGAGATGAATACTTTTTATCAAATTTGACTAAATTTACCAAAGATTCATACAGGGGTTCATCAACAGTTACACATTCATCTCCATCATCAATCTCATTTGAATTCACCAAATCACTAAATACTGCATCATAGGGAATTTCCTTACTATGACATGCGACTTTACTACTAGACACACTTTCTTCATTAATCATTGCAATTTCAATGATGTCATTTTCAGTCTTTGTTCTAGTTACGAGATTGTCAACCATTTTCAACAACAATATATTCATCAACTTCAGTGTCAACTATCTTGCTTTCCCTTACACTATAATTCATTTCTAAAGCATTCCAAAACTCTTTTGCATTGTCTGCCTCAACAAATATATATAAAATAGTAGACAAAATGCTTTTATCCATTGCTTAACTAATAAGATATAATGTTATTTTATCTTTTCTCTTATCAAGGGGATTGACCAAACGATCTTGAACAAATTGCCATAAATCTATTGAACCAAGTAATCCTTCCATTTTAATTTCCCAAAGGTTAAAATGTTTACCTGAGAAAGATGGCAAGATCGACATTAATCTTCTCAATATTTCACTGATTTCTTCATGGTCTTCATTGATTGGGCCCAACACTGTATTCTGATCCTCAAGCATGGGTTCTTCATCTGCAACTAGAAACACATCATATTGATTTGCAAAATACAATGACTCTTCCTAATGATTCTTTCTCCTCATCTGTTTCAGCTCTCTCTGGAGCTGTCTAATTTTCCTTTGTTTACCCATGGTGCATTCTCATTTTATCTTCTTCCTTTTCTTTCTTAGATTGGAGGTTGTGTGAGTCCGATGGAATGGGCACGTACACCTCACTTAGCTATAACACCTCCATGCAATGGACCAAGCGCTTCCTCTAACAACAAACCGTTTTCCTTTGTCTGCACCACGATAAGTACATGAGCTTTGTATGTATCTTCATTCTGTTGTAGAGATTAGAAATAAATTAGAGTGCTCCTGTCAAACCATGTACACACTCTGCAATCTACTCAGGTCTACCAGTAGCAGAAATGGATCGATTCTTCACTGGAAATGGCGGCAACAACAACGAGTTTACTTTGCACAGATCTGGATCTCAGCCTCCTCTCACCATTGATGCAGGAGTTCACATCAGGTTCACCAACAATTGATTCTCTGTACAAACTAGCTCAACAATAGCAACAATCACGTCTATCCTCAACGCAAAGGCTCATGCCAATGGCGCTTCATTTTGCAAGTTTCAAACAACAATAAATTCTCACGCATATTTCTTTACAAAATGCTCCCACAAAGAGTTACAACTTTCAAGAATGCCCAACTCCGTGAATTGATATCACTGGATTATTGTGAGTTCATTTTCAATTTAAGAGTTGGGTTTCATTCTGTATTTGTCCCCACTCATCCGAAAATTATAATAATTGACTCGACCCTCCAACTAGAGTTATTGAGAGAATCATGATTCTAGATCGGAAACTTCAAGATAAATCCATGTGTAACAACTACACAGATGATCAAGTTTCAAGGATAAAGTTGCTACCACATTTATTTGGACTGAATATATCAATGTGTTCTAATATGAATATTGTAAATCAACCCATATACTCATAAATCCAACTGATGATTATAGGATGGAAGTCACACAACGACCACCAATGGCAGTTACAAATGCAGTTTCATGGAGAAGTGAAGGCATATGATACAAAAAAAAATGAAGTATTCTTGGATGTGGTGGAGAATGTTAATATTCTTGTGAATAGAAATGGGAAAATTGTTCGATATGAAATAGTTGGTGCATTGAAGATGCACACTTACTTGAGTGGAATGCCAGAGTGCAAGCTTGGCCTCAATGACAGGGTACTCACAAAATTCCAGCAGCAAAAAGACTACTTAGGATTTCCAACTCTAGTCTTTGCATTCTCTGCAAAACAGTTCTCTCAACATCCAGTTATATGTAAATAAAAGAAACCTCCTCCATAGGATCACACGATCCTTTTACTTCCTCATTCACCTTAACAACGACTAGGGTTTAAGGCGAATTCACTTGGAGGCAATGGAACCCCCTCCTTTGCAGATGATGAAACACAAAAAATGCAAAGCACAAAGAACGACAACTCCTCGAATTCTGGAGAATGTCAGAAGGATCACTCAGCCAATCGGAATTCCAGAAAGGTAGGAATATATCCTAGCCAAGCATATACTCTATCGAATATATGGTGCACGTCAATTTTACTGCAACTATGGGAAGACATTCAAGAACCCTAGACGACCCTACGAGAAGGAGCGACTGGACGCAAAGCTAAAATTGGTGGGAGAACAAGGGCCGCGAAACAAGACAAAAATATGGTGGGTTCAATATATGTTGAGCCGCATACAAAATGCATTGTGTATGCTTATGACGTTAGACGAGAAAAACCCTCACCGGATATTCCAAGGAGAAGCCCTGTTGCGGCATATGAACATGTATGGCCTCCTCGCTGAATTTCTCACACTCACAAAAATATTCTCCAAGGATGACTCACATCCTCACGAATCCCTATCACAAACCCAAGACCAAGATGAGCCTTAAGCTCTTATACCAACTTGAAAATAGGAGTAATGAAATGGAACCAGCTGCTCTAAGGCGAGACAACAACTGGAGACCATCAAAGACAAAGACACACTGCCCTTTTATTAAATCAATGAGTACAATGATCCAGGGGGATATTGGTGGCCACCCACCTATTTCAATTGGCTCCTCTTGTCCGTTTTTGTTGAACACGTTCTTCTATACTCCTTTGTAATTGTGGGTTCTACACTTCTGGGGTTGTCCGAAGCTCCACACATCCTCCAGGTGGATACTGGTGACCTTTTTCCTAATCCAACTAGTTTATTTTGTATGTTTTCAGGTCAACACATCTTGTTGTACTTCCAGGGCCGTTTTGGGGCCCTAAACGTTGTTTTTTTGGCTCTCCATGGTCAAACTATAGACAAAGTCACAGTTTGACGACATAATGTGTAGCTCTCTTAAAAACCTTTCCAACGGGCTATCACGTGCCTAAAACGAAGGTCGTATGCAAAAGTTACAACCCTGGGAAGTTGAGGTACCAACTTACCCATAGGGGCCCACATGAATTTTGGTGTTTCACCTTCTAGGGTTAGGTTTTTGGATGTCTAGTGTTTTGGAATTCATGAGTAATATAAAAAAGGCCTCTGGAGCCTCATTGGAATTTTTTACTCAACGAATGCGTGTAGCAGCCACATCTCTTCTCAGAAATAGCTACCACCATTCAAGCAAGTGTTTTTAGTTTTACAGTTTCATCCTATTTCATTATTCAATAGAAGATATTGTTCCGTGGATATATGTGTTATTCTTCATATCTTTGTGTTTAAGATATTGTTCCGTGGATATATGTGTTATTCTTCATATCTTTGTGTTTATTGTATTCAGTCTGTTACAATGCAACTAATCTCCATTATTTCTAAGAATTGGGATTTACATGGTATAAATCTTTGACTACTCGAGAGCTAAAGATTGACCATGTTTAACTGATGGACTTTGAGTTTATCTTTAGGGAAATTAAGTGGACATGGTTCAAAATGGAAAATAAACTTATACTTCATAATTCTTCATGTAATTTTTCTTGCCCAATACCAAACTATGAGTGTATATGATAATAATATGTTTACTGTTTACCAACCCTGTGTATATTGAATAATAATCTATTCTCCTTTTAACATTTTTCTTAACAATACAACATTTGAATTGGAAAAATGGTTATGCAAGGTTTTTATTGTCACAGATAGACCAATGTTTTAAAAACCGAAACCGATCGAGGGTCCAACCTGAATCGGAACCGATAATGAACCGGTCGAACCGGTTTCAATGAACCGATTTTTAAAAAAATACATAAAATATTTAAATTTTAACGAAAAATATATATTTTTAATATTTTAAATCATGTTTCCAAAGCATTAAAGACAATTAGAGACAACATATCCAAAGCATGCTCATGAATATATCAAAACGACACCAAGTGAAATACATATCTAGAGATCGAAACATAAATACATAATCAATGAGGCTCTAAATG
>ML791373.1:541739-553665 GCA_009831015.1 Picea engelmannii
TCAACAGGAAGTCCTGGAGCGAGTGATAAAAGAAAGATATAAAAGGCTGTCCGACAACTTCGCTCAAACGAATGCAGCATTCGAAAAGTTAGCCAAGCAGAGCGTTAAAGAGAAAAGGAAGAAAGAAAGACTCGTCAACAGCTGCAGCAGACTGAAGTTGCTCGTTCGACACCTCAGACGACGGATCAAAGGGTTGAAACGAAAGCTGAAGCAAGGATCTCATCCAGACCTGCAGGTCCTAGCTCAGGTGGCGGTCAAACATGCAAGGTGAAAGGTCAGGTGTCATTTAATTTCAGTTAAAATTAAATTTTGAAGGCGAAAAGCCCCTTTTTGTGCATATCGCGACTTTCAACAGCACCCGACCACTTTTTCGCTACCCGTTAGCTGTTGAAAGCGCTGGCTTTCAACAGCTAACTCGTCAAAGTTTTAGACTGTCGTGCTGTGGAAAGTTCTGTGACCGAGTTTTGTGGGCGAGAGCACTACAGTTGTTCCAAAAATATGTTGAAGATATGCCAGCGTACCATACTTCATGAAATGGCATGCAAAACGGTTCAAAATTAAAACATACGAGGAAATTTTGGTTTTGGCTTTCAATGCCATATCCTACAATTCAGCCAGGAGTATTGGGAAAATGAAACAGTTAAACACAGGTGTCACGGTGCCCCAAGGCATCGCAGGAGCTGGAAGCTGGAGAGAGCAGCTGAAAGATTTTTGCATAATGAAGACAGTTCGAATGCTATTTTCTGTTATAGTAGACTTTATTGTTATAGCTGTTCAAAGTAAAATAGGATTGTTCTTGTTTTAATAACAGATCCACGTTTTCAGGATCGGTGCAACTGTATTGTAAAGGCTATATATGCCTATTTTGAAATCAAACAAGGGTTCGAACTTGGAGAGACTTTGCTGTATGTTTTGGTTGCTTTTTCTAATAAAAAATCACAGTTTTCTCTTGTTGTTGTGATCAGATATTTTCATCCACCATTGTTCTGCACTCTGTTCAAATTAGTTTATCCTGTGCTCATAATTTGGATTGAGGAAATTCTTATTGCTGTGTGTGACCTGATGTTATGCATGTATTTGGTTGCATAAACCCTGCATGTTAATGTATTTGATTGTCTCAGCAATATTCTGCATACCATCTCTGTTATTTATCATCTGATTTACAGTTCCTAAGAGCACTGGCTCATTTAATTATTTGATAAGCAACCTTTCCATCGAGTTATTGTGGTATCCCATCGATCCATTTGCTTAAAAGGTATTGAATTCTTAAGTTACCAGGCATACTTAGTCTACGACCCTAAGTAGTTCCCTGGAGTGATAACACACCTGACTGCTATAGTGCAACCGAGAACAACACTCGGGAAGATACTCTCTAGTACCTGGGTAGTTGGGTAGTATAGCTAAGGGCACGATCTAGCCTCCTTAGTTAGTGCCCTGAGATATTCGACTGAGTACTACTGTTGACCTCGCACGTATATCAGAGAGTTATAGCACAGGGCAAACCCTTGTTTGTAGAACCTGTTGGCCCTTGACAAAGTTTTGGGACATTCTTGGTCATGTTGACCTATTTTGGGACTTCGACAGCCTGTCGAAGGAGGAGCGGAAGACGAACGAGAGATCATGGGATCACGACCCCTTTTTTGGTCCTTTTTGGGTTTTTCGGATTATGTAATGGGAGTGGGATGTTGGCCCATGGGTTTACCCATGTTTAGGTCTATTTTGTAATATATAAATAGATGCCTAGGCTAGATATAAGAGAGAGGAAATGCATCTATGTGATGTTAGTATGCGAGTAGGCTAAGTGCCAAGAGTTGGATCTGTGTGATCAAGAATTGTAAGGCTTTGTGCTTACTGTGTGCTAAGAACTTGTAGAGCTAAGTGCAAGTGATTGTAAGATGGCTTAATGCCATAATGCAAGGAAGAAGGATCTAGCAAGATGCGCATATCTTCTGTCCTGTGCGGAGTAAGGATTTTGAGGCTCCGTGCTTGTAACCGATTGATTGAAGACAATAAATAAGAAGAGTTGGTGGACATAGCCCCAGGGTGGGGGTGAACCATGTAAACACTGTGTTATGCTGCTTTGTGCTTTGTCTTGATGTGTTCACATGTTATTTGCTAAGTGCTTTGATATGGATAGATAGATCTAGTTATGCTTTGTGCTATGAATGTTATATCTGACTTCTATGAATGTGCTTAGTACTTGCCTCTACTAGATCTGATCCATCTGTTTGTGCTAAGTGCTTAAATACATTAGATCAGTGTGAATGCTGTGAAGCTCTGTTTTGTCAGCGAAGTGGATATTGATTACATATTGAGGATCTGACGATGCTAAGTGCTCTATTAAGTATCATAATCACATATCTGTGTCCCAGCCAAGGTTGCAGACACTTGAGTCCTGCAACCACCCCTGCCTCTACCTCGGGTGAGACTTCATATGCTTCGTAGGTGTTGTCGAAAGGGCCGATAGTTAGGGTTTTTTTGGTGTGATGTTGTAGTGTTTAACCCTGGGTCTACCCCTATGCCAACAAATGGTTCCATTGCTGGGACCAAAACTGTGATTTCTGGGAACTGAGAAAGAAGAAGCTTTGTGCAAATATTCATCCTGAAGTTGTGAAAGTTCTGTGCATAGATCTATCGCTCTAGTGTGCAGTATTCTACTTGACCTGTGAAGCTTTGTATCCCCCCTACAACCTTCCTCCTAGAAGAAATCGAAAGCTTCTATGACCAAAATGCAGACTATCCTCACCTTAGATGAATTCGATTTCATTATAGAGGCCCTGAATGATGTTTCGTTGGAGATAGCATAAAAATAAGAGGCTAAGCAGGAAGCGATGTACAATAGAATCAAGATTGATCTACAAGGAGTACAACAAGAACTACAGTCCAGTCGAGCAGTCTCCATTGCGCCTCTGCCATTGGAAACACCATAACTGGGAGATGAGTCAGCTCAAGTCCACTGAATCATTGATAAAGTCGAAGCTTTCCTTCGACAAGAACAGGAGGAAACAATGCAAGCCACCCATGCTTTAGCACAAGTACAGGGAGACCTTTTAGAGCAGTATAGTAATGCAAAATGGGAGAATATTTCTCTCCAGGCAAAGTTTGATGAAGAAAAAGTCCAGCTACAGAAAGAAAAAGAACAGTTGCTCACTTAGCAACTCGAAGTAAAATAAATGGTCAACAAAGCACTTTGCTCTGTGACAATTGTAGAAGTAAAGGTTGAAGAGAGAGTTCCACAATAGGTGGCACAACTTGAAGAAGTGATTCAACAACTACAACAATGCATAGCAGATTTGGAGCTACGCGCAGTGCCCGAGACCCCGCAAAACGTAAGAAACCTAAGGGAAGAAACTTCCCATAGTGTAGTCAACAGATTAAAAGCTTTTTCCCTGGAATACAAGCAGCTAAGTAACCACAACACCCAAACATATGAGAAGCTCGCTGAGAATCTGGAATTCCAGGCATTGGAGTCTCATCTCCAGGAAGCGAAACAACACACAGACACACTACAGGTGCAACTTAAGGCCCTGTCAGCTATAGACAGAATGAAGAGATCTCAAGAGAAACGCACAACCCAACAACAGATCCATACGATCTAGAGCAAAGTTATGGAAGTAACTCAACGGCTCCAACCTGTGCAAGATAAGGCATTCCAATTGTTCATAGAGTTTGAAAGCCGAGGAGTAGAGATAGAACAGGTTGTCACTACATCGAAACAACGCCTAGAAGGGCCAGTGAATGACACAGTGATCCAAGATTTCGTCGAGCAAGAGGCCATAGCAAATCAACAAGTCGAAGTAGCTCGAGCCAAACTCGAGGTGTTCGAAGTAGAACTGATTAGACCAGAGTGACGTGGGACAATTCAGAGGTGAGTGTTGGGGGCTTGTTGGCCCTTGACCAAGTTTTGGGAGATTCTTGATCATGTTGACCTATTTTGGGACTTCGACAGCCTGTCGAAGGAGGAGTGGAAGATGAAGTGGAGATCACGGGATCTTGGCCCCTTTTTGGGTTTTTGGGATTATGCAATAGGAGTGGGATGTCGAACCATGAGTTTACCCATGTTTAGGCCTATTTTGTAATATATAAATGGATGCCTAGGCTATATGGAAGAGAGAGGAAATACATCTATGTGATGTTAGTATGCGAGTAGGATAAGTGCCAAGAGTTGGATCTGTGTGATCAATAATTGTAAGGCTTTGTTCTTATTGTGTGCTAAGAACTTGCAGAGCTAAGTGCAAGTGATTGTAAGATGGCTTAGTGTTGGAACGCAAGGAAGAAGGATCTAGCGAGCTGCGCAGATCTTCTGTCCTGCGTGGAGTAAAGATTTTGAGGCTCTGTGCTTGTAACCAATTGACTAAAGACAATAAAGAAGAAGATTTGGTGGATGTAACCCCAGGGTGGGGGTGAACCATGTAAACACTGTGTTATGCTACTTTGTGCTTTGTCTTGATGTGTTCACATGTTATTTGCTAAGTGCTTTGATATAGATAGATATATTTGGTTATGCTTTGTGCTATGAATGTTAGATATGACTTCTATGAATGTGCTTAGTACTTGCCTCTTCTAGATCTGATCCATTTGTTTGTGCTAAGTGCTTAAATACATTAGATCGGTGTGAATGCTACGAAGCTTTGTTTTGTTAGCGAAGTGGATATTGATTACATATTGAGGATCTGATGGTGCTAAGTGATCTATTAAGTATCATAATCATAGATCTGTTTCCCAGCTAAGGTTGCAGACACTTGAGTCCTTCAACCACCCCTGCCTCTACCTCGTGTGAGACTTCATCTCCTTCAGAGGTGTTGCCGAAAGGGATGATAGCTAGGGTTTTGTTGGTGCATTGTTGTAGCGTTGAACCCTGGGTATGACCATGTGCCAACAGAACCCTTGAATACCTAACCCTTGGGGATGGAAACAAAAACATTAAACCAGACAAGATCTATTGCCGCGCAACTGTTTTCGGGTTGTCAAATCACTATACATTTCTTCCTGGTTAAGCATTTGGGCATTTCATCACTGTAATATTCTTCAGACTAGAGTATAACTCCACAGGTGTTAAAAAAAAAGAAGTCTGGAAATTTTTGCACCATTATTTGAGATCTATTCCATTGGATTTATCTCTTTAACCTTATCACATTCATACATATCATTTTTTAGCAAACGTTTTGACCCCACTCAACCCGTTTCGGTTCCCTCGTCATCATGGCCCATACCCGTAGCCAAGACTTGGAAGCTTTCTTCAATACCTTGCAATCTAATTTCACAAAGACCCAACAAGAAGTGAAACAACTCAGTGCCAATGTTGCCACCATCAATACCACCATGCAGTCCTCTATCGCCGCCTCAATCGAGGAACTCAAACAAGACATGACTACCCATATTGAATCTGTCATCTCGAGGATCTGCACCAAGCTGCATATCCCTACAGATAACCCTTTATCTAACCCACCTCCACATACCAAAGCTGAAACTTCCTCTCATTCCCATATTTTTTAGCCCCATCACTTTCAGTGCAACCTATGCCTTCCGCGGGTGGATGTGACCAGATTTGATGGCTCAGATCGCACTAGTTGGGTAACCCAAATGGAACATTATTTCTCTTTATATGACATTACAGATGACTTGGACAAACTTTGGTATGGTGTTCTCCATCTAGATCAAGAACGTTGGAAATGGTGGCAATGGAGAAAAGCTTCTCGTCCAGGGTATATTTCTTGGACACACTTTGTGGCAGAGCTTTATGAATGCTTTGACACTGACACCAACCATTTAGGCCATTTGACAAATTTGAAACAATTAGGAACAATGGAAGACTTTATAGTTTCTTTTGAGCGGCTGGCTTTTCGGATAGAGGGTATGTCTGATGCCTTTTTTTGAGAATGTTTTATCAGTGGCCTCAAGGATGAGATTTGTGCCCATGTCCTCATTGCTCGGCCTTAGAGTTGGGTGGAGGCTACTAAAAGAGCTAAAGAAGCACAACAGGTTGTATCTTCTCAAAACTAGAAACCCTCCTTTATTCCTCACACTAAACTAGTAAATCCCAATACTCCCTCTGCTCCACTAAAGATCCAAAAATTAACCAGGGCTGAAATGGCTGAACGCCAACTCAAAGGCCTTTGTTATAATTGTGATGAAAAATATTTTCTGGGCCACATGTGTACGAAACAAAATCTTTTTATGTCCATTTTGGAGGATATTTTGGAAGAGGATGTTGAAACTCCCCTTGTGTTTGAGTCACCTGAAACCACTGACATAACCACCCCCTCAGACCCTCCTGAAGTAGAACTGGTCATCCCTAAATTCTCTCACTAGCTTCTCTAGTCCCCAAACCCTCAAGCTAATCGGTTACATCAAGCATAGGAAGGTCATCATTCTTGTAGATAGTGGAAGCAACCCTAATTTTATTCATCGTTGCATTTCCCAAGAAAATCATTGTTATATCTATCCAGTCAATAATTTCCAAATCATGATTGCCAATGGAAACTCCATGAAATGTGGAGGGCGTTGTAAAAATGTGTGTCTCCAAATTGGTGACTACCACCTGAAATCTCATATGTTTGTTATCGACATGGGTGGTTGTGAAATTGTGTAAGGTGTAAACTGGCTAAGTACTTTGGTTCCCATTCTCATGGATTTCAAGGAATTAACCATGCAATTCGACCAGGAGGGCGAAAAATATAAGTTCCAAGGCATCACCATTGGTTCACCTGAGATCATTAGTTCCCATCACATGGAAAAACTGCTCAAAAAAGGTCATTCTGGCGTTATTGCCCAACTCCATGCCATAAAGGAAACTGAGACACCCTATGTACCAAAAGACCTCCAATCCATCCTCTCTAAACATCAGTTGATCTTTTCCACTCCCCAGGGACTCCCGCCTTCCCGTGGTGTTCATGATCATTCCATTCCCCTTATCCCAGAAAGCCTTCCTCCCAATATTTGTCCCTATCGTCACCCATTTACCAACAAACAACTATCTAAACAAAATTTGGGCAAATCAATATATGAAAATGAAATGTTGGCTATTCTGCATGTCGTTGATTTGTGGTGCCCTTATCTATTGGGGCAATGCTTCCAAATTAAGACAGATCATCAAAGCCTCAAGTATTTTCTGGAACAACGCATTTCCTCCCCAGAGCAACAACAATGGGTGACTAAGCTCTTTGGATATGATTATGAGATCATTTACAAGAAATGCAAAGACAATGTGGTTGCGGATGCACTTTCCCGAAAATATGAATATGAAGGCTCCATTTTTTCTTTCTCCTTCATTATACCATATTGGCTCCAAGTCATTCGCCTGGAATGGCTACATGATCCCAAAATTTCACATCTGATACAACAATTGCAGTTCAATTCTCAAGTTTCCTCAAGGTACTCTTGGATCCATGATGAGCTTCGATACAAAGGTCATTTGTATTTAATTAAATAGTCAAAACTTAAATCCACGGTGCTTTCTGAGCTTCATGCTACACCCATAGCTGGGCACTCTGGGTTTACCAAAACCTATGACAAGGTCAAACGTTCTTTTTTCTGGGATGGTATCAAACAAGACATTCGTAATTTTGTGGTTGAATGTGATGTGTGTCAATGCAACAAGGGAGAAATAGTCAAATATCATGGCACACTACAACCACTTCTGATTCCACCTGCTATTTGGAGGGATATCTCTACGGATTTTATTACAGGCTTACCTAAATCAGGCAATAAATAAATCATCATGGTGGTAGTTGATCGCCTTTCCACGTATGCTCATTTCTGTGCTCTTCAACACCCATTTACAACATCCACAGTGGCTCAACTTTTCATGGATCAGGTCTTCAAGATTCATGGCATGCCACACTCTATTGTTTATTATCGCAACCCAACTTTTACCAGCAATTTTTGGCAAGAACTATTTAAGCTACAAGGCACCCAATTACATCTCAACAAAACTTATCATCCCCATAAGGATGGCCAAACTAAAGTTGTCAACAAGTGTTTGGAAACATATTTGAGGTGTTTTGCATCAAAAAAGAAAAATCAATGGGCTCAATGGTTACCCCTTGCTAAATGGTGGTACAACACTTCATACCATACAACTACCCACATGACTCCTTTTGAGGCGGTATATGGGCAAAAACCACCATCAGTTCTCTCATATTTACAAGGTGTCTCCAAGGTCCAGGCGGTTGACAAAATGCTTATAGTTCTAGAGGCTATTCTCCGTACCCTCAAAGAGAATTTGGTCATAGCCCTGAATCGCATGAAGCAACAAGCAGATCAAGGTCGCTTTGAACGTCATTTTGCAGAAGGGGATCACGTGTTTCTTCGACTGCAACCTTACAAGAAAACTTCCCTAAAGGTCGGCCATTGTTAGAAGATGGCGCCCAAATTTTATGGTCCTTATACAGTTCTCAAGCATGTGGGATAGGTGGCCTATCAGTTAGCTGTTCTCAGTCATTGTAAGCTACATCTTGTTTTTCATGTTTCATGCTTAAAGAAGGTGATTGGAACTAAGGGCCAAACTCAAACCAACTTTCCCGAGTTGGACGAAGAAGGCTCCATTTGTCTACAACCACAAGCCATTTTGGACTAGCGTGAGCGTCGCCTGCGTCAGCGAAACATCAAGGAAGTGTTAGTCCAGTGGAAAGATACAACTCCAGTAGATGCCACTTGGGAACCAACTACCATTCTGCAACAATTTCCACATCTCAAGCTTTGAGGACAAAGTTGTTTTTAAGGGGGAGGACATGTTAGGGACCTAACCCCTCACATAGGTAGAACAATGTATTTTGATGTAATAAAGGTCAATATTAATAAGGCCTTGCAATAAAGTAGAATAAGTCGAATGTAAGAAGACCTAATAGAAGCTTCCACTTCTAGAAGGATCTTCCTCTAGATGGTTCTATTGATAGACATATTTAGTATAAATAGGAGTAGAGGGTATGAGAACCTTAGCTTGGATATTATTGTAATAGAGCTTTGCTCAACTGGAGGTTGCCCCCTTGAAGAGGCTCGTGAACATTGCTCTTAGAATAAAAGTGCTCTTTCTGGTGTTATTTTGATATCATTTCTGTGTTATTGTGGTGATTGTTCTAGTTATATTGTTGTTTATCTGCCATTTCTAGCATTTTATTTTTGTTTATCTGAAGCTGTCGATTCCAGGGATGATTTTAGGGGCTAAATTTCGCTCATGGGCTAATTTTCTATGGTTTTTCCCAAAAAAAGATTCGCTATTCTAAAAATGATTCGCCCAAATTCTATAGGATAAAATTATTTTACCTTAAAAATCACCAAAATTTTATACAAACTATATAGAATCCTTAGAAACTTGAATATTTTTACAAAAATATCACCAAACTTTTATAGTTGGCATATGAAAGATTACTAAGATTCGCCAAGGTTTCTACATTTTAAAATAAATTTCGATCCTTAAAATCATCCATGGTCAATTCGTGGGAGACATGTGTCGATAGATCATTAACTCCGGGTAAAACCCTTTCGGGAGAAAGTGAGTGTGAAAAGGTAGAAAATCCCGAATGATGAAGTCCCGAAGTGAATTGGGACCATTCATTGCCAAGAAGGGAACATGGTGATAGATCGTTAACTCCGGGTGAAAGCACTTTGGGAGAACGTGAAGAGAAAGAGTTTGAAATCACCGAAGACCGAAAAATTGAAATAGTCAGGAGTCGTTGATCTATGGGAGGACACATGTCATTAGATCGCGGACTTCGGGTAAAATGTTCTGGGAGAAATAGAGCGTGAGAAAAACTGAGATTTGAGACCTCCGAAATACGAAGTCCCGAAGCGGACGAGAGTCGTCGATTTGAAGATGAACACATAATGCCAGATCAAGAACTTCAGAGGAAAGCAGAGGGAGAAAATGCCTAAGTCCCGAAGGAGAATCTTGACAGTTGATCGAGAAGGGAACTGAGGGGCAGTTGATCTGGTTGAAAGGGCCAAAGTCCCAAAGTGAAAGCAGTGGCGCTAATTGAGGAGGACGTGTGGAGGATGATCGGTTATTTTAGAGAAATCGCTCTAGAAGAAACGAAAGTTTGAGAATTGAGATTCTCGAAGCCCGAAGGGCGAAATCAATCACAACCATTGATTGAAAGGGACAAGTGTCAATAGATATTCCACTTCAGAATATTGCCATGTGGAGAAAAGCGAGGATTGAGAACGGAAACTCCCGAAGGCTGACCTCACGGAGAATATCGTGACCGTAGATTGAAGGGAGACAGGTGGCCATAGATTCGAAGGTCAGACTTTGGAAGATTTACGAGCAGGCAAAAGTTGAGAGTTGAAACCCCCTAATCCTGAAGTCCGAAGTAAATCTGGACCGTCAGATCCATAGGAACATGTGGCCCATGGATCGTGATTTTCAGATAAATGTGTCTGGATTTTCAGTTAAGAATTGAGAAACCCGAAGTCGAAAGACTTGAAGGGATTGTAGCCATTGATATGTGGAATACACGCGTTAGTGGACCGTCAACTTCAAATAAAAGCCATTGGGGAAAATGAGAGTTGATATTTGAGATTTCCGAAGCCCAAAATCCCGAAATGATCGGAGCCGTTGGTCTAAGAGGATATGTGGCAGGAGATCTGTCATTACGGGAGAAGGCGAGGTTTGAGAGTTGAGAACTTTGAAACTTGAATCGTGAAACAAATCACGTCCATTGATTTGAAAGGGATAGATCTGAGCCATTAGTTTAGAAGCACCGTTAAGTTCATATGATCAATGGTCCCATCGCATTACGGGAACCGAAGGTGCACGAACTTTAAAAATTTGAGGGCGGGCCACAATCTAGACCACAATTTTGGAGAAAGGACATGTGGAGGCTCAAGGAGAATCAGGGCGAAAAGTATTTTGGTTTCAAACCACTCTAGTCGCACCTGTAATCACGTGGTTACGTAAGGCCATCGCCCAAGGTCATATCAAGGAAGGGGCTTATCAGAAAAGGAGCTAGTGCCTAGACTCAAAGATTTCACAAGCGTAAAAGGGGAAGGTCATGGGTACCATTAGACATGCACCTGGAAGTCGAAAGGGTCTACGTTTAATTACAGAACGAGACCATCAAGGTCTCAGAGAGTCGTTTGGCTCTAGAATCGGAGATCCTTGACCAGGAGGTCGGACTGATTCCCCGACTTTCCAAATTAGAAAGCATGGATGGAGAATCTATCCTTTAAGAAAAGAGAAATTTGTTATGCCCCGTCGTGGGTGTGTTACAAATTGGTATCAGATCATGGTTACAACACTTGTCCTGCTTGGGATGTATGAGTTGCGTAAGGAGATATTGTTATCTTCATTTACTCCTTGAGGAGAAGGACTGTAGATTGAACCTGTGATTTTTGGAATTCCTTTTGAATTTCAGCAGGAGAATTTCTTTAGCCCTTTTTCAAAGTGATAACTACTCTTACTGAGTAGGGATATGCTAATTAACATTTATAATAAGACTTTAATGTGGATAGTTGAAGGTGGCAGGGTTCTGTCATGAGTCGTTGAAGCCCAAAGGATGGATGACTTGGTGTTCATAACACTGCTTCTAAGCGTGGGAAGTTGGAACTTCATGCATTGATGATTGTGGATTATGTAATGGTTAATACCTTTATGGGCCTAAAGGAATCTGATAGGATCAGGTAGGATCCCTGGCAGTTATATTTATTTCTTTATATTAAAATCAGAGTATATAAATCCATAGGAACATTTGAGAACAGACTCTATCCCACATCAAAAAAGGGGAAGTTTCTAAATTTTCTTCGATTGCATCCCTTGCTTTCTTGTCCAAGAATGAAGTAGTATGGACATTTGTGTTTTATACATACAACGAAGTGAATTCCTTCTTGCCAGGTATTGTCAAAATCTTAACTAAATTGGTTACTAACCACAAAAACCAACATTCAAGTAGATTTACAAATAAGCTATGCATATGTATATATGATCTAA
>ML791374.1:12248-73566 GCA_009831015.1 Picea engelmannii
GGTACAGGGTGGCATCAACTTCAGGAGAAGTACAGGTGGTAGTAAGCTTGACTCCATATTGGAAGGGAGAAGGGGTTGGTTTACAATCATCCATGTGAAAGTGACTAAGAAGGTCACAAGCATACTTAGACTAGGAAATAAAAATTCCTTCATTGGTTTGCAAAACTTGGAGGCCAAGGAAATAGTGAAAAAATCCTAAGTCGGTCATTTCAAATTTCTTCTTAAGGCTGGTTTTCACATGGTTTAAAAGTTTTGGGTCACTACCAGTAAGGATAAGGTCATCAACATAAAGGACAAGGATTATGATATGGATTCCTACTTTCTTGGTATAGACATTAGGATCAGAATGGCATCTAGATAATCCAGTGGAAATAAGAAAGTTGTCCATTTTGGCATACCAAGCTCGGGGAGATTGCTTGAGACCATAAAAATATTTCTTGAGGTGACAAACAAGGCTAGAGTCATTCTGGACATATCCAGGAGGTTGTTCCATGCATATTTCTTCTTTCAAATCTCCATGCAAGAAGGAAGATTTAACATCCATTTGATGGACCTCCCATTTATGTGAGGCGGCAAGGGAAAGAACAAGGTGGATGGAATTCATTTTGGCTATAGGGGAAAAGGTTTCATTATAGTCAATTCCTTCAACTTGGGAAAATCCTTTGGAATCTAAGCGAACCTTGGGTCTTTTAACACTTCCATATGATGCATACTTAATTTTGTATACCCATTTACATCTGACAAGTTTTCTTCCTTTTGGAAGAGGTACAAGATGCCAGGTATTGTTTTCCATTAAAGAACGATACTCTTCATTCATTGTCGTATCCCAATATGGATGACCTGAAGCCTATGCAAATGTCTCTAGATCGTGAGTCTCTGAAACTTGATCCATAAGAGAAAAGGCTCGCTTGAACTGTGAATGTGTTCGATGCTGATCTGAAGGATCACCAACAAGATCACCAGCTGGTTCTCGTGTTGAACAGACCCATCTGGAAAGCAATGGAACTGGTGCTTGTTTAGATTCAAAGGACTCATCTGGAGGAATTTTATAAGGCGGAGGTGGATTATCATCCTCACTTTCATCATCTGAAGAATAAACTAGAATAGGAACAAAAGAAGGCACAAAAGCCGAAGATGGCTCGCAGGTCGAAGAAGGCACAACCACTGAATTCGGCTCACAAGCCAGGAGATTTTCATCAAATTTAACATCTCTTATAAGAATAATTTCATTACAATGTGGTTGAATAAGTCTATAACCTTTGACATCTTCATAATAACCAACAAATATACACTTCTCACTTTTAGGATGAAATGCTTTCCTTTTCTCATCAGGAATGTGAGCCCATGCTATACTACCAAATACACATAAGTGACTTACATCTAGTTTAAGTTTACCAAGCTTCTTCCAGTTCTATATTTTTAAGATCCTTTGTGGGAGTGCGATTGACTATGTAATTTGCACAGTTGATCACTTCCGCCCAATACTTTAGACTTAATCCCTTAGATTGGATCATACAATTTTCCATTTCTTTTAATGTCTGGTTCTTTCGTTCAACAACACCATTTTGTTGTGGTGTATATGGAATAGTGTGTTGCATTTGGATGCCCTATGTAGTGCAGTAACTTGTAAAATTATTTTTCACATATTCCCCTGCATTATATATTCTTAACTTTTGAATTTGATGTCTAGATTTCTTTTCTACAAGAGCCTTGTAGGCCAAAAACTTTTCAAAAACTTCTCTCTTAAGTTTTAAGAAGTAAACCCAAGTACGTCTAGAAAATTCATCAATGAAAGTTAAGAAATACTTGCACCCATAAAAGGAAGGAGAAGAAAGTGGACCACACAAATCACTGTGAACAAGCTGTAAAGGGCTCGAGGTGTGCCAAGAGGCACGTTTGTCAAAATTGTCCCTATGATGTTTGCTGAGAACACAACCGGCACAAACACCATCTCTACATGAAACAAGAGGAAGACCAATCACCATATGTTGATTACATAGTTGATGCAATGAGCGATAGTTTAGATGACCAAACCACTCATGCCAAAGTTTGCTCAAGTCATTGCTATGAGAAACAAAAACTGATGAAAAATCTGATGACCCAAAGTTGTCAAACTTGTACAACCTGGTAATATCATCAGCAATTCCAGTTGCAAGAACATGCTTAGGATCTTTTATATGCTTGATTACAACTTGGTGAGGTGAAAACTCGACGGTTTTACCTTCACCTGAATGAGTGATTTTATATAATGATAGAAGGTTACAAGAAAGACTTGGAACACATAATACATAATTGAAATGACCATTATCTACTTGAACTATTCCATATCCTACAACACTAAGAGATCTATCATCACCAACAAATATTTTCTTGGTGTTACATTCATTTAGAGCAGAAAATATGGCTTTATCCTTAGCCATATGATAAGATGCTCCTAAATCAATAAGCCACTCATAAGAAGAAGAAGTAGTAGTAGAATTTGAATTGAAGGAGAAACAAGTAGCAGAAAGTGTGTGTTTGTGAGAAGAAGAAGTAGAATCAATACTGATGTTGTGCTTCTTCATCGTTGCTTCTAAAGTTGCCATATTCTTGAAACATTTGGACCCATCATGACCATCTTTATCACAAAATTTGCAATGTCTGTTAGCATTCTTACTTTTATATTTTTCTCCTTTGTCACTAGTGGGAGCTGAAGTTGTCTGAGTAGGTTTGGGACCCTTATGTTGTTTATTGTTGTAGCGAGGATGTCGCTTCTTGGGTTACTTGGGTTTATCTTTCTGCTAGGTAACTAAGACTTTGTTGGAGGGACCTGCAGTTTTGATCAATCCAAATTGTACAAGCTTATCTTCCTCTCGAATCAAAGAAGTACAAAAGGACTCAAGAGTGGGTTTTCATAATCTTCTTCCCCTAGAGCCTCTCTCATGGAATAAAAGGTAGATACAAACATAGAATATGCACTACCTAGCTTAGAAAGAATAAGATAGATGAAACACTCTTCCTTCATATTTATATTAAATTCTTCACATAAAATTCTGAGTGTTTTAAACCTAGATATATAGTCTCCAAGGCAAGAAAAATCATTTGGACTCAAGGTTAGTATTTGATTTTCTAACTTTTGTGCTCGAATAATATTGATTTTACCAAACACAGATTCAATCGTGTTCCAAGCTTCTTTGGGATCATCAATATCTTTAAGGTGGTACCTTAAATCAAGAGAGATGGAAATTTTGATTAGTCCACATGCTTTGTCATTCCTATTATCCCACTTGTCTTTCTTATCAGCATCAATGGGTGCTTTTTCCTTTCCCAAGGTAATCTGGTACAATCATTTACTTCTTAATAAATCTTCCATATGAGATTTCCATTGGAAGTAGTTGTTGCTGGTAAGCAAGACAGTACTTGTAGAAGCCATATTAAATATTCAGATAATGTGGATTAAAAACTAAAACTGATGATCTGGATGGAAAGAGCTCGAAAAGTTATGTGGTTTTAAAAAAAACGACACTGAAAATGGACTTCCAATGTTAGAGTTATACCCTTTTTAAAAAAGGCACAATCGGTAATCAAATGACCACATGATTGTGTAAGTTGTTTTATGAAGTGACCCACTTTTATAAAGAGAAGTGGGGATCACTTTTACAATGAAGTTACTTTATAACATAAAAGTTGCATGCAAAATAAATAACTCTAAAATAAAATATTAAAGCTACTTATAGTGATTCACTTTTATACTTGAAGTGAAATACACTTTACAATTTTAGCATGAACGTTTTCAAAAAAGGTAACAAAAGTGTAACATGCCAGATATAAAATGTATGTAGAACTAAAATAAAATGCTAGTAATGGCAGAATAACAACAATATAACCAGAACATTCACCACAATAACACTGAAAGGATATAAGAATAACAAAAGGCACTTTGAATCTAAAAGCAATGTTCATGGGCCTCTTCGAGGGGGCAACCTCCAGTTGAGAAGAGCTCTATTACAATAATATCTAATCTAGGGTTCTCATACCCTCAACTCATATTTATACTAAAAAGAAGCATCTAGAGGAAGATCATTCTAGAAGCGAAAGCTTCTATTAGGTCTTCTTACATCCGCCTTATTCTATTTTATTGAAAGGCCTTATTAATATTGACCTATATTACATCTGAATATACTTTTCTACCTATGTGCAGGTTAGGATCCTAACATGTTTGTCCCCTTAAAGACAACCTTGTCCTCAAGGCTTGAGATGAGTAAATTGTTGCAGAATGGTAGCTGGTTCCCAAGTGGTGTCTGTTGGAGTTGTATCTTTCCAATGGACTAGCACTTCCTTGATGGCTCTCTGACATAGGAGACACTCACGCTGGTCCAAAAATGCTTCTGGATGTAGCCAAATGGATCCTTCTTAAACTAACTCTGGAAGGTTGGTTTGAATTTGGCACTTAGCTCCAATCACCTTCTTTAAGCATGAAACATGAAAAATGGGATGTAGCTTCGAATGGTTGGACAAAGCTAACTGATAGGTGACTTGTCCCACGCGCTTGAGTATGGTATAAGGACCATAAAATTTGGGTGCTAGCTTCTGACAATGCTTGGACTTGAGGGAAGTTTGCTTGTAAGGTTGCAGTCGAAGAAACACATGATCCCCTTCTACAAATTGACGTTCAGAGCGACTTTGTTATGCTTTTTTCTTCATGTGATTTTGTGCCATGACCAAATTCTCTTTGAGGGTATGGAGAATAGCCTCTTGAGATGTAAGTGTTAGGTAAACTGCCTAGACCTTCGAGGCACCCATTAAGTATGAGATAAATGAAGGTGGCTTCTGTCCATATACCGCTTCAAAAGGAGTCATGTGTGTAGCTATATGGTATGAAGTGTTGTACCACCATTCAGCTAGGGGTAACCATTGAGCCCACTGATTTTGATTTTCCAAGGAAAAACACCTCAAATATGTTTCCAAACACTTGTTGACAAATTTCGTTTGGCCATCAGTCTGGGGATGATAAGTTGTGCTAAGATGCAATTCGGTGCCTTGTATCTTGAACAATTCTTGCCAAAAATTGCTTGTGAAAGTTGGGTCGCGATAAAAAAAAATAGAGTGCGGTATTCCATGAAGCTTGAATACTTGATCCATGAATATTTGAGCCACTATGGATGTTGTAAATGGGTGTTGAAGGGCGCATAAATGAGAATACTTAGAAAGGCGATCAACAACCACCATGATGACAGATTTATTTCCCGATTTCGGTAAGCCGGTAATAAAATCCATAGAGATATCCTTCCAAATAGCAGGTGGAATCGGGAGAGGTTGTAGTGTGCCCGATGATTTGACTGTTTCTCTCTTGTTGTATTGACACACATCACATTCAGCTACAAAATTACGAATTTCTTATTTCATACCATCCCAAAAAAAGGAACGTTTGACCCTGTCATATGTTTTGGTGAACCCGCAGTGCCTTGCTATGGATGTAGCATGAAGCTCAGAAAGTACCATGGATTTAAGCTTTGATTGTTTAATTAAATACAAATGGACTTTGTATCGAAGTTCCTCATGGAGCCAAGAGTACCCTAGGGAATTTAGAGTGTTGGAATGCAATTGGTGGATCAACTGCGAACTTTTGGGATCTTGTAGCCATTCCTGGTGAACGGCTTGGAGCCAATTTGGTACAATGAATGAAAGAGAAAAAATGGATCCTTCATCTTCATATTTTCGAGAAAGTGCATCCACAACCACATTGTCTTTGCCTTTCTTAAAAATGATCTCATAATCATATCCAAAGATTTTAGTCACCCATTTTTGTTGTTCTGGGGAGGAAATGAATTGTTCTAGAAAATACTTGAGGCTTTGATGGTCTGTCTTAATTTGGAAATGTTGCCCCAATAGATAAGGATGCCACAAATCAACGACATGTAGAATAGCCAACCTTTCCTTTTCATAGATGGATTTGCCTAGATTTCTTTCAGATAGATGCTTGCTGGTAAAGGCCAAAGGTTGAACCTCTTGCATAAGGGCAACACCAATTCCTTTCTCTGAAGCATCACATTCCAACACAAAGGTATTTTTGAAATCAGGAAGGGAGAGGACTGGAGTGGTGCACATGGCTATCTTCAGGGTCTGAAAAGCTTGATCAATGATTTGAGTCCAAGTGAAAGAGTTCTTTTTTAGGAGAGCAGTGAGAGGTCCTGCAATCTTCCCATAATTCTTAACAAACTTGCGATAATACCCTGTTAAGCCTAGAAATCCATGCAAGCTCTTAAGAGTCTTTGGGTGAGGCCATTCTTTCATAGCTTCAATCTTTTTAGGATCCACCCTAATGCCATCTTTGCCAACCAGATGACCCAAATATTCTACTTCTGAGGCACCAAAAGCACATTTAGACTATTTCAGGAAAAGTTGGTGCTGAGAGAGTAGATGGAGAACTCAATCCACATGAGCAAGATGGTTTGTCCAGGTTTTTCTATAGATGAGGATATCATTAAAGAAAACTAAGAAAAAATGGTGGAGAAAAGGACATAAGACATGATTCATGAGGCTTTGGAAGGTGGAGGGGGAATTACACAAGCCAAAGGGCATGAACAAAGACTCATAGTGGCCCTCATGTGTTCTAAAGGCATTTTTGGGAATGTATGCCTCTTTCATACATATTTGGTGGTAGCCCGAACGAAGATCCAGTTTAGTGAAGAATTGGGCGCCACTAAATTCATCCAGAAGGTCATCAATGATAGGAATGGGGAATTTGTCTTTGATGGTAACTTTCTTGAGGGCATGAAAGTCAGGACAGATTCGCCAAGAAACTTCTTTCTTCAGGACCATGACCACATGAGATGAGTAGGGGCTCGTACTAGGGTGGATAACGCCTGCATTAAGGAGATCCTGGACCATTTTCTCAATTTTATTTTTTTTGGGAAAAGGGGTGATGATACAGACGGATATTGGGAGGAAGGCTTCTGGGTACAAGGGGAGTGGAATGATCATGAAAACCACAGGAAGGAGGGAGGCCTTTGGGAGTGGAAATGATAAATTGATGTTTAGAAAGGATGGCTTGGAGGTCTTGCGATACCGAGGGTGTCTTTGTTGCTTGTATGGAACAGAGTTGGGCAATAACACCAGAATGGCCCTTTTTGAGTAGATTTTCCATGCGATGTGAACTAATGATCTCAGGTGAACGGACAATGATGCCTTGGAACTTATACTGGTGGCCCTCCTGGTCAAATTGCATGGTTAAGTATTTAAAATCCATGAGAATGGAACTGAAAGTCCTTAGCCAGTCTGCACCCAACACAATGTCACAACCTCCCATGTCGATAGCAAACATATGGGATTTCAGGTGGTAGTCACCAATTTGGAGACACACATTTTCACAATGCCCTCCACATTTCATGGAACCACCATTGGCAATCATGATTTGGAAATTATTGACGGCATGGATGTAGAAATGAGTTTCTTGGGCAATGCGGCGATGAATAAAATTATGGGTGTTGCCACTATCAACCAGAATGATGAACTTCTGATGCTTGATGTAACCAATTAGCTTAAGGGTTTGGGGAGTGGAGAAGTCAGTGAGAGCATCGAGGGAAATGACCGGTTCTACTATAGGAGGGTCTGAGGGAGGGGTTATGTTAGTGGATTCAGGTGACCCAGACACAGAGGGGGTTTCTTCATCTTCTTCTGAAATCTCCTTAGAGATGGCCATAAAAAGATTTTGTTCTTTACACTTGTGGCCCAGGAAATATTTGTCATCACAATTATAACAAAGGCTTTTGAGTTGGCGTTCAACCATTTCAGCCCTAGTCAATTTTTGGATCTTTAGTGGAGCAAAGGGAGTAGTGGGATTTACTAGTTTAGGGCGAGGGATAAAGGAGGGTTTACGGTTTTGAGAAGATACAACCTATTGTGATTCTTTATCTCTTTTGGTAGCCACCACATAACTCTCAGGCCGATCCATGAGGACATGGGCCCGAATTTCATCCTTGAGGTCGCTGATAAAACACTCTCGAAAAAAGGCATCAGACATGCCCTCTGTTCTAAAAGTCAGGTGCTCAAAGGGAGCTATAAAGTCTTCCACTGATTCCTAATTGTTTCATATTTGTCAAATGGCCCAAATAGTTGGTGTCAGTGTCAAAGAGTTCATAAATCTCTGCCACAAAGTGTGTCCAAGAAATATACCCTTGACAAGAAGTTTTTCTCCATTGCCACCATTGCCAATGATCTTGATCTAAATGGAGAACACCATACCGGAGTTTGGCCAAGTCATCTGTAATTTTGTATAAAGAGAAGTAACGTTCCATTTGGGTTACCCAACCAGTGGGGTCTGAGCCATCAAATTTGGTCACATCCACCCTCAGAAGGCGTAGGTCACATTGAAAGTGATGGTTCTGCAAGGTATGGGAATGAGAGGAATGGTCACCTTCAGTATGTGGAGGTGAGGAAGAGGAAGGGTTATATGTAGGGATATGCATTTTGGTGCAGAGTGCCGAAAAGACTGATTCAAGATGGGTGGTGAGGTCTTGTTTGATTTCCCCCATGGAGGACTACATGGTTGTATTGATGGCGAAAACATTGGCACTGAGTTGTTTCACTTCTTGTTGGGTCTCAATGAGACCAGATTGCAAGGTGTTGAAGTGAGCTTCCAAGTATTGGCTACGAGTATGCGCCATGAGGATGAGGAAATTGAAAAGGGGTGGGTGAGGTAAAAAACTTTTGCTGAAAAAATGATATGGATGAATGTGATAAGGACGAAGAGATGAATCCAATGGAATAGGTCTCAAATAATGGTGAAATGCTTAACCAAAAAGAAATAGCTATACTCCGGTATGAAGAATACTGTGGAGAGGAAATTCCCAAATGCTTAACTAGAAAGAAATGTGTACTTACTTGGCAACCCAAACATAGTTGCGCATCAATAGATCTTGTCTCTTTTAATTTGTTTATGTTTATGTCCCCCAAGGGTTAGGTATTCAAGGGTTCTATAGACAAGGGTTTTCCCTGTACTATAGCTCTCTGATATACGTGTGGGGTCCAACAATAGTACTCGGCCCAATATCTCAGGGCATTAACTAAGGAGGATAGACCATACCCTTAGCCGTACTACCCGACTACCCAGGTACTAGAGAGTATCTTCCCGAGTGTTGTTCTTGGTGACACTATAATAGTCAGGTGACCGATCGGTTTATCTAAAGAGGGCTTTAGGTAATATAGGTCGATCCATACACAGGTGTTGTCTAATGTGCTACCACTCGAAAGGGTACCAACAGGGGTTACAAGGGTGGCCAACAGATGTGCGCTTAAGTACCACTTGTATTTCCTGCGTGTATGAATCCCTTAATCACAGCTTTATGTGCATAACGACAGATCTTTGTGGCTTAAAGACGCCAGAATACGTCTCTACCCTAAAAAAAAAAATCAACCCACACTTTCTGCTATGGAAAGTGCTCTGATACCACTTGTAATATACCATATATAAAATGTATGCAGAACTGAAATAAAATGCTAGTAATGGTAGAATAACAACAATATAACCAAAACATTCACCACAATAACACTAAAATGATATAAGAATAACAACAAAAATAACACTTTGAATCTGAAAACAATGTTCACGGGCCTCTTCGAGGGGGCAACCTCCAGTCGAGCAGAGCTCTATTACAATAATATCCAAGCTAGGGTTCTCATACCCTCGACTCCTATTTATACTAAAAGGAAGCATGTAGAGGAAGATCCTTCTAGAAGCGGAAGCTTCTATTAGGTCTTCTTACATCTACCTTTTTCTATTTTATTGAAAGGCCTTATTAATATTGACCTTTATTACATCCGAATATATTGTTCTACCTATGCGTGGGTTAGGACCCTAACAAAAAGAGAGACTTGAACTCAAGACCTCTTACTTAATAAGGAAAATTTTAACCAAATGATCTAGAAAAACATATTGTAATGTTTAAAAGGAGGATTGGGGTTGTTGTTGTTGAAGATGACCTTGGAGAGCATGCTAAAAATAAATTATTTTCACACAAGAAAGAAATTTTTCTTATCGATGACAACAAGGGTTAGATCTCGGTTAGCTTACCCGGAAGATGCACCTTTTCCTATCTATTTTTTATTTGTTGATATTGCACAGGGTGCGGGGAAAAGAGAATATGCAGATCTAAAAGAGTAGCAACCTGGAAATAAATAAAACAAAATCGAAATAAAACCAAAATACTACTCTGCAAAAATTTAAAAAAAAAAGTGTATTCAAGATTTATACCTCTGAATCTGACTGTAATGGTTGTATCTTGGGCAAATGAAAACCTTTTAGAGTGAAACAAAAAGTTTTTCTGAATGAAACGAGTGCTCTGGATGCAATGGAACAGTCCTCTTAGCCCATAAATGTATGAAAATTACAGAAAATGGAGATGAGATAACTCAGCTTCACGATCTCGATCTACAACAGGAGAGGGTCTTCAAACAGGCTCTGATGCCATGTTCGAAAACACAAGTATTCCAATAGAGGATGAACACATTCAATAACCAATCATGTAACTATATCAAATATCAACACACAAATGATTTCATGTGGTAAAACCCCTACGGGGAAACATCCATAGCCCCAACCAACGTGGCCACTTGGAGCAGTTTATTAAGGCAAAGAAAAAGATTACAGAGAGATTTTACAAGAGAGTTTGTCACAATCGACCATTCGGAAAATGAACCTCCATGCTCTTTAAATATATATCATGGACCAATCGGGTGTTAAGACATGGATCAATGGTCATTAATATCGAGGAGAGTATGAACCGTTGGATCACTCTATGTTGGGAACATATCGAGACCATCGGATTTCCTAACTGCAAATGCATACTAATGCATACTAAAGAAACACACTAAGAAACACATTTTTACCTAACGACACATTAGAGAAAGTAGATCTTAACTAACTCCTAAGTGTCTAAATATCCTAACAATGGTAAAAAGATCTCTTACTCTTATTTATTTCACTTTTTACCTTTTTTCATAATATTTTATATTATATAAATACATTTTGTTATAAACCCTCAAGTCTAATAGTCTCGTGAGCGTCTTGTTTCTTGGAGGAAGAAGACTAGGGTCCTAATTAATGGAGTATGGATGTTTGTTACGTAATTTGTTTTATCTTCGTTACACATATCAATACTTTTTAGGGTTTTTTAGTAAAACCTCGAGTTCACTCTTCATTCGTTCTCGTGCTCGAAAATTTATGAGAACACAACTGAGTATAATTTTGTCATATTTTCATACTCGTCATGGTAACAAAAAAAGAGACACACATGGAGTATCATTTAAGATCTTTTCACACTCCATAAAAATGAAAAGATTGCCGAGCGACCTTTTTTTGTTCACGCTCGTAAAAGTATTTGAATAAAATGTTCGATGGGCGATAGTTTATCACTTTTTTGGTCCCGTCAAATTTTTTTACGAAAAAGGAACTGAGAGAGTTCTTTTAAGTGTTTTTTGGACTCTATAAACATGAAAACCCCCCAATTTTTCTATCTTTGGACTCGTTAAACAAACATAGAAAGACTCACATAGGACAAAACCACTCCTTCTTAGGGTTCGTTAAAACTACTCTGAGAGACTCGTTTGAAGGATGAGCTTACATTACAATCAAATGTTATCCTCATCAAGCTTGTGTAAAAATAAAGAGGTACTCACCAGAAATGGTGGGGGAAAATTTGGGAAAGAAATGTGTCTCTGTATCCATGTCAGTGGCAGTACTAGTCACTCTTGAACATGATACCCCCTTTTCATCATTTGAATTCGGGTTGGGAAATCCATTTGTCTCTCGTATGACTTTTTGTAAGTTTACATCTTGGGTCATCTTTGATTCAATGCTACCAAGACTATCGTCATGTCATCCATATGTTCAAGAGCATTCCAAATAATCCCTCTCTTGAGTCGGCCATGTGCAGTTGTCAATTCCTACCATGTCGGCCTTCCCTGTGTCAATTTCAAATCATATTCATGTTTTACTCTATCCTAAATCTGTTACTTATTTCATGTCATTGATGGGGGATATATCAAGGCCCTCCTGTGACGAGTCTCTTCCTGTCAACTTCAAATCATTATCCAGGGATGAGACTTAGAAATCGTTTAGTACCTTAGAGCCTCCATGCCCTAATGGAAGGTTTCTTCACTCTTGACAGTGGATTCACATCATTGGTCCTTGATCAAAATATTCCATCGAATGTTCGACTTCAGATCATATATTCACATTCGTTGGATTTTTCTACAATACCTTGGGATTCATTGACATCAATGGTGATTTCCCTTACGCTTGTTAACAGTTTTCATTAATGACCAGTAATCAAGTGGTTTATGACCATGTTCGACTCTGACACCTGTAATCACATGGCTCGATTCGTACTTATGGACGATGAGTTTGAAGACCCTGGATCTCATCTTTCATGGTCTAGGTTGCGATGGAATATTTATGATTTGTATTGACACATAGATCAACTTTGTATGTCTCATGGCTATGGTTGCATATGATTTTTTCTCATACATAGATCCACAGTGTATTCCTGGTGGCTATGTAACATTTTGATGACATGGATCCACAGTGTATTATTAGTTTCCATGACTTACACTTATGAGTTCAATCATTTGTAGTTTGAACATGGGAATGCCTACTTCATATATGTTATCATATTGTGTAGATGCTTGTGTGTTTACAAGTTCCCGATTGGTGTGTCCTTTGTTCCCGACACACACACGTATTTTACAAAGTATTTTGGTCGTCACAAGTTCTAACCTCAAACTTTGGGGGGCATTCTGTTACACATTATTTTGGTCACTCTAATGATGACTTTACAAGCATGTATTCAGGTCCTAAAAACCATCTTTTGCCTAAGAAAAGTGACTAATTTCCTCCCCTGCAAGACTACTTTTTAGAAGGACGTCACAAGCTACCCATAGTGTACAGTGTAGAAATCCATGATTTTCGTAGGATGCTCTATAGTTGGCTTGTGATATTTCAGCAAGCTACTATGCAGGCAGGGTGCGACGGTGTTTGAAAGACAAAAGAGGAAAGAGGTTCAAGAAGTTTCTAGAAGGGGGATCTTCTGGAATGTGAGGTGGAGTCTGTATGGTTACGATCCTACTGACTTCTCTGATCTGGTGGGATCATCCTCATCCCTTTAACCACTTTACCTTATCCTATATAATGATGGGCTTCTCATGGAAAAGGTTAAGCACAGTTAAACAAAGTTGAGCAAAGGATTGCTGGAAGATAGGATGGAGATTGTGTGAAGAATATTATTTCAGTTGATACTTGAGGTCTACATTTTCCCATCAAGATTTTGAAGATCATCTTCATGAAAATCTTGGAACAAGTATATGTGTGTGTTGGAATGAAGGACCAATAAAAGGGAATTTGTGACATCAAGACATTTCGGTTGTATCTTCCACTTTTATTCAATATAATACAACGGCATGTTTCTTTCCCATAAAATTATTCTCATTTTATTACATGACTCCTTGATCACATGTTTAAGTTTTCATTGAATATATCATAGTTTCTTTCACTTTGGTTGGTTTGTGTCATTGTAGATCTGGTTTCACAAGAGCACCGGAGTGAAGCGGGAACAACAAAGATAGAAGGATGCGATATCAAAGGTAAGTCATCAATTCCTTCTTTGACACTTAGATCAATGATTGTAACTTAGGGAAAGTGTCATGTCTTGTCCTGTTTTGTTCTAGATCTAGGTGGATTAGTTTATGTCTGCATTTACCGATGTATCCTATAACACTTGTGGTATGACTAGGTAAACCCATCGGAGTACTGAATAGGCTTGCTGGCAGTGGGGCATTCTACCTAGCGAGGATGATAATATGACAAAAAATAATAATAAATTTAAACTTGTCCTGATGTACAGTATTACTTGTAGACAAAGCTAACACAAAGTATGTATGGTTAAGCTAAGATTAATCAACTCCATAAATCTTCCATTGGGAACTAACTTTGAGACTATCTTGAAACTCTCTCGCCTACCTCTTATTATCTATATATATGATCTTTTATCCTATAGCTGGGGCCATATCCTAACTATCTTGTCAAACTGATATGTGAAATTTATCTCTACACTTAACGAGCTATAAATCTTTGGCTATTGGGAGAATTGACTGGTTTCCTATATTTTTTATTGTGAGGTGTCACAATACTTAGGTGTGGGGGAGGAGTTTCATGAGATGGAAAATGATAAATACTATCTATCTATAATCCATGAGAAGAAGAAGTAATATCTTTGTAAAACTTATGTATATTGCTTTCATGATATGGGATATTTTATTAGAAGTTATTTTTTATTCAAATGGTAAATTAGATACCACTGAAATCACTGTGTGTTATAAACCTTCTTATTTTTATGTTTATATAATGGAATACTTCTTAACTGGTTCTTTGTGAAAATTATAGATCAATAACACATTGTTAAACTCACTACAGATATGTGCTACACACCTATTGTTATAACCCTAATTTTCACCATACATGCTTACCTGGAATCAACCCATCTCAGATAACTTCTTTGCCAAAAGCTAAACAACACTTTAAAAAACCTCTTTTGTAATGGCCCACACGCCCTACTCCATTACTACATGCGTGTACACGCTAGCTGACCTAAAAAAACTCGCGTGGACCGACAAAAGCATGAAAAAAGGAATGTTGCCGACAGAACACACAGCTTTGGGTGAGTTAACTGAAACTCCCGGCCATGCATGGCCGAGGGTTCATCCAAATACCTAGCTTCTTCTAGCATATAAAAGAAGGGTTAGGGGTCCCATTTGGAGGAGGAGAAATAGAGTAAAGAAACTCTGCAAAATTGCATATTCCCATTGTCCCAACCCTTTAACCATCCTTGTGCAAGAAGAGATACAAAGCAAAGAAGTTGGAGGACATTTGAAGAGGAGCCCAAGATCAGGATTCGCGAAGCAGTGGCCGGTCTCGACATTTGTAAGTTGATTCATTCAAAGTTAATAATAAAGAAATTCATTTCCCATCCCACTATATGAGTTCTTCATAGATCAGTAAATATATGTTTGAATCTCTAACCCATTAGTCTGTAGGTAAAATGCATGTGTAGTTTGTTTCTTTTTTTGTACGCAGGTCAACCTTGAGAGGAGAGATGCTAACAAGCGATCAAGCATGAAGAAGGATCGTCATCGAACATCTGGAACAAGGTATGTTGGTATAACCATGGATATGCTGAAAAAGGAATGGGGTTTAAGTCTGGGGACGAAGGTAGAAAGTAGATTTCTTTTGGTCATATATGCATGCATAAGATAACCCTATTTGCTAGTCCATAAGGGGATTTCCCTCACAACAGAATTAGCGACCATACTGGGGAAGTCTCTAGGGTTCCTGGGAGTATTTTTGGGTAGTTTTAAAAGACTGGTTTTCTTGCCTGTTTTTTGAATTTTCTACAAAGTCTGAGCTAGCAGAGAGTGTGGTTTTTCATACCAGCTATCTTTGTTATTTTCTTGACTATGTTTTTTCGAGACCCACAGAGGTACATGCAACCTGCATAAGGTCTGCACATGTGTACCTACACCCTACTCTCTTACAGCCCGCGTGTAAACGCTAGTTGAAGAAGTAGCAGTAGCATGTAGATTCCAGAAAATTTTGGAGGCAGTCATCCTCTTCCCTGTTAGAATCAGTCAATTTTAGGGGTTTTCTGAAATCTGTCTAAGTCTTGGTTGTTTGCAGTCTTATCTCAGATTAGTTTGTTTGATGAATTTTTTCCTTACATTGTTTTCCTTGTTTCTGTTAAAGAGAGTGTCAAAGCCTTCAGGAGACCCTGGTTATCAATATCAGTGGTCTCTTCCTAGTTTGGATTGTTTGTTTTTGGTTTTTCTTTGAGTTTTAGAAATAAACGTGGCTTGTATAAGGCTAGCACGCGTGTACACACCCTCTGGCTCTACAGAGCTCGCATGCACACGCTTGTTGTTGAATTGTCGGTAGCGTGCTTGTGCAGGATAGTTTTTGTTTGAGGGCGAGGCAATCATATTTCCCTTGAAAAGAGTTATACCTCTCAGGTTTTTGAATCTCTGTCCTAGAAGTCAGTAGCTTAGGGTTGATCTTAGCCATATCTTTCTTTTTCATTTAAAAAGTTGTCATTAAAATTTTTTCTTTAGGGTTCTTAGACAAGTGTGAGAATCATTTTTAAGTTGCTAGTGTGTGATTTCTTGAAGTGATTCTTTGCGATATGCGATTAGGCCAGAATTGTTTTTCTTGGTTTTTTACTTGTTGGTATTTTTCCTTTTTTTCTTTATCAACATTTAAATAATAAAAAAAAAAAATCTCTTTCATTTTCTTGTTTGGTTGAAAAGTGTGATTTTGCATTAGTAGCCAGGGAAAAATATTTGTTTTCTTAAGTTATTGATAGTTTACTTAGATCGTAAGTAGCTCGTAGTCGAGTGAAATCCTTCTTTAAGTTTGTTGACTCAAAAGATCTTAGAATTTTTTATTTTTTTTTAAAGTTGTTGAAAATTTGTGTTAAGTGAAATTTTTGTTTCCATCTTTCTGTTCATTTTTTACTTTCGTCTTTTAAACATCATCAGTTTCACTTTCATACCCATTGACATGATATAAGCCATAAAATTAACGCTAAATCTAAAATTTATTAGACTTTTATGTTTGTAGGGTTAACCAACTAGTTCAGGATTAGGGCCTTGAATTAGGTTGGAGAGGAAACTCTTCAAGACCGTTAAAATCAAACATTGGAGTCTGAGTTAGGGAGTGTCCAAGTCCAGTATCATGAAATTTATCTGGGACCCCCCTCTAACAAGGCAATAAACATGAGGTCACGTGCGGAAAGGTAGCGGAGATAACCCCTCCAAAGTTGGACCAATCGTAGTGGAGAACACATATAGAGGGCTTGTTTTTGGATTCCGTCGATTCATTTGCCACAGGGCTTCATGGGTCTCGAATCCATTTGAGGTCCTCAGTTGTCTTCCAGACCACTTTCTTTCGATACCCTTGACATATTTCAGGCTCGATGCCCTGCTCATTGTGGTCTAGTCGACTTTCGACTATACCCGCCTGGTGACTATTCGCGCGCTGGCAACCTAGTTGCCTATCTTTTTTAGGGACATACACAGGTGACTGCAGGGGTATACGACGATACCTAGGACAAACATCGGGAAATTATTTGTAGAGTATACCCATAGGGTGCTTCCATTTTCAAGTTTCACTTGCATCGGTAAGTTTCTCTAGTGTTGGTTGTTGTAACTGTTCTTCCAAATAATTTAGTGTTTGTTTGTCTTATCTTATAGGGACTTTTTTAGTGTGTGTTAATTTTGAACAGTTAAACTACCCTAGAGTGTCTTTTATTTTCTCACATAGTGGAGGACCACGAGCTTTGCCGGTCATGAAGGATTCTTGGCCTAAAACCGGTTACACTGGAGCCACCCCCGCCACCATTAAGGCGAAAGCTAGACCAAAAAGGGTCTTTTGAAGCGACCGGGTCACAAGCAATTATGCCCGACCAACATCCAGAGGAATCAACCATTTTAGACCTTGAAGCGAAAGCCTTTGGTCTTGTTGAATCCTCCACCACTAATCTTTCAGCACCCACCATCGTATTGATTCATCTTTATGAGTGCCAGACAGTGTCACACACAACAATGGAAACAAATGTTGTTACTCCTTCTGGGAATTCTTCAATTCCCACTGCGATTGTCACCACAGGAGCGTCTCTACCTCCTAACCCACTGTCACCAGTCCAAGCCACCATGGTCTCGACCACCTCTACATCTCACAGTGGTCCAATCCCATCTCTGGCGGTGGCCACAAACCCTTTCACACCAAGTGTGACAGGCCCTCTGTTTTCATACAGGATGCCTAGTTCAGGTACAAGTCCTGTACTTTCCTACTCCACTTTATAGACTTTAGGTCTAGGGGCAGGGATCTCTAATGCTCCTCTGCAAGGTCACATGGGGGGCACTCCTGCTCCTTTTAACACTTTCCCTTATGGGGGATTTCATATACCTCCTTCGTCCCCTTCACTCAGTGGCTTGCATCAACAATCTACCGGGAAACCTACACACCATAGTTTATTTGGAGCAGGGAGTCAAGGAACACCTTTGCATAATATGCCAGTAGATTCGACATCATTTTCTTTGTTCGGTGCCTTTGGTAACAACGCCTTCTCGTCAACTACTTTCCCAACTGGGGGCAACCTCGGTTTCGGACAATCTATTCCTATGAAGGGTACTATTCCTACACAGGGGGCACACCCAGGAACTTCTTCCACATCAGGGCCTTGGAATTCTTGGCAGGGATCCATTCCCTTGTCCAGAATGTCGATCTAGGGTAATTCTTCCCACAATCAATGGAACCTCAGAAAAAGTACTATGCCTATCCCTATGGGGCCGACATGGGGAAACCCTTCCCAAAGTCCTTCGAATGTAATGCATGCCCAACCATCTATGTCCTATTTTGGAAATCCATCGATGATGTATCCACATACGAAAAATCCTTATGCTAGCCATGGCCATGGTTTCTACGAGAATCTGGGCCAGTAGCCGAACTTTTCCTGGCAACCTGGTTCCAGCCAAACTCCAGGTCCCTTTTTCCCAGGTTATCACCAACAACCCAAACTACCTTTCCTGGCAACTTTGCATTTGCCAGACTTGACAAGGTTGTTGAATGACCCTATTTGTCACGATCCATGTTGGCCTCCTATGTCGACAAAGTTTCCTTCAGACATCCCAAAGTTCGAAGCCAAGCCTAACAAAGATTCAAAAGATCATGTGACTACTTTCCATATTTGGTGCTCATCTAACTCGTTGAAAGATGACTCCACACAGTTGTGATTGTTTCAACGTGATCTCATTGGGAGTGTCATGAAATGGTACATCTAGATCAACCGCTCAAGATACTCTTCCTTTGGTGAATTGGCCATGGCTTTCCTAAACCATTTCTAGTTACCTGGGAGATACGACATTGGCACATAATTACTAGCCAATTTTTCACAGACAAAAGTGGACCATATCTCTAATCACATCCGAGAATGGGGATGGAAAAAGAGTTTAATTAAGGTACCAGTCCCACCAACATTCATGCTTGAGTGGTTTCTTAAGTCTTTGGTCCCACAGTTTTCCAAGGATGTCGCGACGTCGAGAGTATTTTCCGAAGAATACGCCATCATAAAATCTCTAAAACTTGAGCTAATCTATTCTCAGTCTGGTTTATTATACGAGATCTTTCCAGATGCACCACCCTCAATACTTGATAAAACCAGACAGAGAGCTGGACCACATGCCTATGGTATTGTTGTTTCAGCACAAACAAAGCTCATTGAGAAACTCACGACTCAGTTGAAACAATTTTCTATACAACACACAACGGCCAACCAAACTACTGCTTCGGCTACTCCCCCGACCAAAATGTCGGATGTACACACTGTGCAATTGGCTAATCCAAAGGCCACCCAACATCCTGAAGGAAAGAAAAAACAACGAAATAAGGGTAAGTGGGATACAAAACCCACTGATAATGCTGGCGGGGGCAATACTGAGAAACGGAAGGCGAGGTATCCATGCAACCTGTGCGCAGAAGACCACCCAACCCACCTTTTTCCCTAGCTTGTAGAGGCCCAAATGTTTGTGACACAACAACAGCCTACTATGTTAACCAATCCATTCCAACATGGGAAAAATCTAACACATGCCTCTACAAGCACGGAAGGGGGCAGCCAAGGACCCTCTCCGCCTACGAACAACCCCACATCCATGAACGTATATATGGAGAAGAGTGATGCTTTTATATCGACTAGAGCGCATGACTATAGTAAACCAAGAACTTATGAGAAGGGTAAAGAAGATGAAATCCCATCTCTTCCTATATAGATTGAGAAGACGTTGGGTGAAACAATGACACGCATTCCCAAAGGTGCATTCAAAAAATCTTCTCATAACCCAAATGCAAGGGCCACCTAGAACTACTTTGTGGTGGAAGATTTATCACAAACCCCTTGTGCGAAGTCCACTTTGGAAGTACTCCAAATCTATCCTTCCCAGAGGAAAGCCTTGTTAATCACTTTAGGATCTATCGAGACTTGTAATCTGGGTACAATTATGTTGGATACAATTGACTTAAAAGCTCGTCTGCCTTACCATGTAGCCTTTCAGATAGTAGTGGCTTATCCCACGAAATATTTTACTCAGAATATCTTCTGCACGGTGGTTGATGAGGTCACCTCGATATGTGTTATGTCATTGGCATGTTGGAAGGCCGTTGGCCAACCCATTTTGTCTCCATCACCTACTCTCCTCACATCTTTCGATGACTGTTCGTTCTGACCACATGGTATCCTTCCTTCTTTTCCTGTACAGTTAGGAGGGAAGACTGTGTGTGTCGAAGTAGAGGTAGTCGATGCACCCCTCGACTATAACCTATTTTTAGGAAGGAGTTGGACTTATTCCATGCAAGATGTGGTTACTACAGTTTTATGGGTCTTGTTGTTTCGACACGAGCACCGGATAGTGACCATCGATCAATTGTCTTTCTCCAGACCTGACCCTACATTGGGGGCATCCACAGTCCCGATGATTGATAATCCTCAACTAGGTGTCATCAACGTAGGGGTTGGTTTGTGCCCATATTTGATGGGTACCTTCGATTACCCACCCCCTCTAGGCGATATCAAGTTTATCTCCAATCACCATAAGGTTGAGATTTTTCAAGTTTCTTCGTTCTGCACGACTTACTTTGACAATCCATGGATACTTCCTTCCCCATCGACCACGATGGATGGGATAGGGCACCCAGGCATGTCCATGCCCTTGTCCGCAGCTGAGGTAGTGTACTCTTCAATCCAGTAAACTTCATCCCACACTGATCCAACTCCCGCACAAGAGTTCGATCCACTTCTAGAGCCTATTTGGGCTTAGGGTTCTCTCACTCACACTGATTCATTAGACTTAGTCTTGCCCTATGACGAAGAAATAATTGAAGCAATGAATAGTCTGGATAAACCCTGGGAAGATCTTCATCATAGATCATACTTCTTCCCAGAGTTAAGCTGAATCGAAGCAGGAGAATTCACCGTGACTATGACGGGAGATTGGTCTTCTCCTATTAATCTCTTAGCTACCTACGAAGTTTATGTTGAGGGTAATATGGAAACCATTGCTGAAATGATACCTATCAATATCTCAAGAACCCCTGGCGTCATAGACAATGTTTTCATTGGATCATATTACTCCCCCGAGGAGATTCCAGGCATCGACCCACAAAGTATCGATCATGAGATAACTTTGTTGTTTTTCAAGCTCACTTTGAGATTCGAAAGAAACATCCAATGAGACTACATTTATGATTTTCGATCTTGTCTGGATTAGCTGAGAAAATTAACCTTTACGGATCTTCTTTTAATCCCTTTCAGACCCTCTAAACATGAAAATATTGTCGACCGATCTTGTGGCCTTTCACGCTCGTTAAACTGAAATTTGAAGTCACATCTGTCTGACGGTAGTTTATCCCTTTTTCGGTCCAGACGGTCAACTGTACGATAAAAGGTATACTCTATGGAACTTTCATTATTTAGAAGAGTACTCTCAGGTATAATTTTACCCCTTTTTCGGGCATGAGGGACTAAACTCACGAAAAAGGAACCCCCACAGAGTCCATAGTTAAGCTCTTTTCAGACTCCCTAAAATTGAAAAGATCGTCGAGTGACCTTATTCTTTCACACTAGTTAAAATGGTCCAGAATAACATTCCTGACAGAGTCCATAGTTAAGCCTTTTTCAGACTCCTTAAAAATAAAAAAATGGTCGAGTGATCTTGTCCTTATCACACTCGTTAAAATGGTTTTGAATAGACGTCTTGTCGGTGCTAGTTTACCCCTTTTTCGAACCGACTAGACTATTTTCGAAAAAGGTACCCCAATGGAGTCTCCTTTTATGTTTTTTTAGACTCTCTAAATATGAAAAACCATCGAGCTTACCTGCTCTGGGCTCGTTAAAATTACATCGAAGGACGTTACCATTGTGTGTTTTGTTAACAGCGTTTTCATATCTTATACACCAGCCTTGTAGCAGTTTGCTTCTGCGTCTTAACACCCTTGGCCCCTAGAGGATTTTTCCCGAGTATCATTATTCTGAACATCAATCTTGTCCTTGCGCCTTGAACTTGTATGTTTGTAACACTCATTCCTCCATTTTAATGTAACATTCCTTTATTTGTTTTTCCAAAATTATTGAAAAAGGACAAAAATATCAAATATACCCCAAAAAGAGGAAGGGAAAATTATTTTCTTTATTGGCAGCATAATGAGTCTCCCTTGGATAAAGTACATCTATCCATTTTTTCTTCAAACTATGGGATGTAGTATGACCTTAGGAATTTGTTCCGCTACATAGAGTTGTGTCCTCCTCCATTTGGTTATCCTTCCAAACATATGGAGAGTTTGTGTTGCCTCCTGCTTCATAAACTTATGATTAATGCCATGCTACCTAAGTCTCATCATTTGTCGTGCTATTTTCCAAGGGAAGTTTCTACCAAGCCTGAGTTAGCCCCTTTGCAATTTGTCTCTTGCCCTCATACGTGGCCATCCTGAATGTCCAATCAAGTCCTTGTTCGCAATCAATGAAGCTTTCAGTCTGATCATCAAGAATATCGATTCCATGACCGACGAGCCGTCGAAGACCTCTGGGTAGTGAAGTCGCACACACATATTACACTCCTACCTTGGGTTTTGAATATTTTGAAGTTGTTTCTCGAGCTCTAAAGATCTCATCTCCAGCCATCAGGCTGTATCATCTTGTAGAAGATGGATACTCTATATGTATATCTTTTTGATTTCGATATGTAGCTCCGCTATGTATTGTTCACGGTTACACTTTATATATTTATTTGACATGGATCTACAGTTTATTTGATTGGTATCCATGATTCTATTTTATTCTGAGCATGGGTATGCCCGCCTCGGTGAGACATTTGTTATTTTGCATACGACACCTCCCGGTTCCTGGTCCCTAGGCTCACTTGTTCGGCACATCAGTAAAGATTGGTAATGTATTTTGGCCAACATATGTTCTTCTGAACTCACACATTAGGGGGAATCTGTTATAACCATAATTTGTACCATACATGCTTACCTGGCATCAGGCCATCTCAGATCCCTTCTTTTCCAAAAGAACTGCTAAAAAACTCTTTAAAAAACCTCTTTTATAAGGGCCCATGCACCCTACTCCATTACTACACGTGTGTACACACTAGATGACCTAGAACAACCTGCATGTATTGACAAAAGCACACACAAAAAAAAGTTTCTGACAGAACACACAACTTTGGGTGAGTTAACTGAAACTCCCGGCCATGCATGGCCGAGGGTTCGTCCAAATACCTAGCTTCTTCTAGCCTATAAAATAAGGGTTAGGGGTCCCATTTGGAGGAGGAGAAATAGATTAAAGAAACTCTACCCAATTGCATATTTCCATTGTCACAACCCTTTAGCCATCCTTGTGCAAGAAGAGATACAAAGAAAAGAAGTTGGAGGACATTTGAAGAGGAGCCCGAGATCAGGATTCGCGGAGCAGTGGCTGGTCTCAACATTTGTAAGTTGATTCATTAAAATTTAATAATAAATAAATGTGTTTCCCACCCCACTATATGAGTTCTTCATAGATCAGTAAATATATGTTTGAATCTCTAACCCATTAGTCTGTAGGTAAAATGCATGTGTAGTTTTTTGCTTGTTTTGTACACAGGTCAGCCTTGGGAGGAGAGCTGCTAACAAGCAATCAATCATGAAGAAGGATCGATATCGAAAATTTGGAACAAGTTATGTTGGTCTAACCATGTATTTGTTGAAAATGAATGGGGTTTAAGTCTAGGGACGAAGGTAGAAAGTAGATTTCTTTTGGTCATATCTGCATGCATAAGATAACCCTATTTGCTAGTCCGTAAGGGGATTTCCCTCACAACACCTATGAACAAAGGAACAAGGTTAACTGGTTATGTATTAGGATAGGTATTTATCTTAGTGTGGTTTTGATTTGGATTTTTCTCGATGAGAGTCTAGGTCTAGGGATCTAGGCCAGGGTTTCCAAAAGATGAGTTGCAAAGATAGAATGGGGCAAGGTAGGTATACTCAGTAGAATTTACGATTTGTCATTGTGTATAGGGTAGATGAGGTGAGTTTAAAAATGGGCATGAGATAATGAATCCATTCATCAGAAGAAGGTGAAATGTAACATGAAATTTTCATCCAAAATAGAGAAAACAACTTTGAATTCTCCTTATAATCTTATGAAACAATCATAGGAAAGCATGGAAATGGAAGCAAATTGTAGCAGGAGAGAAAAAACTTTGGAGGCCTTCCTTGATGAGTTTTTTAATGAAAACATTATGAATGGAAATATGAATATGTCCTCTATACTCTGGAGTCACTAATCCAAGAAAAAATCTACATCTAACACCTTCAAAATTGATTTGAAAACAAATTGTCCAAAAGCACAACAATTGTGATAGAAGCACAACAAAAAAATAGGGGTCAAACATGGGGCGATAACTTTTTAACCATAACCCATTTTACAAAAATGGGAGATATTTTGTATATAAGGTTGTTTTTAAGATAATCCTCTCTCATTTTTTTGAAATTTATTCCCATTTTCTTGGAATATGTGACACAAAATAAATACTAAAACATGCGATTAAATTGGAAAATTTGATTTTCTAAATAGGCCTCCAAGGAAGTTGAATATCTTCAACTATATGCTACCCATGCAAATACTAAAGGAGGATATTATTATTTGGTATTTCCTTATAAAAATATTCCTTTGGTTTTCCAAAATTCATCTTTATTTAGTCAAAAACTTGTTTTGAAAATAATGACTAAAACAAGAAATTAAATTGGAGAATTTGATTTTCTGAAATAAGTCTCCAAGATAGTTGAATATATCCCAATATATGATACCTATGTAAAAAATGAAAGAGGTTATTGTGATTTGATATGTCATTAAAAAAAAAACCTCCCTTGGTTTTCAAAAATTCATCTTTATTTGGTCAAAAACCTGTTTTGAAAATGATGACCAAAAACATAGTCAAAAGCACAGCATGGTCTTGTAGAACACTTTTGAGTGACTTTTCCTGATCCATTTTCTGATGTAGTAGTGCATGTCCGTGTGTCTCTAAATCTTGATGTCCTTGTTGTCCTTTTTCAGGAGCATCTATAGGTTTTCATTGACTCTTCCAAGACAATACTCTCTATCCTTTTCAACTTCTGTTGCAATGGTGTCTTCAATGTCTTGTTGACATAGTGAAGGTAGATACTTTGTTTTCAAAGCTTGCCATTTTCGTCTATTAGCTCATTTCCAATTTAATAAGCCCCTAGATTTTGCTTTCTATTTCTTCAAAAGTTTTGAGAAAATTTCTTCCCAAGTACAAAATAATGTGGCCAATCCTCATAACAGTCTATTCCACCACAACCTCATCAAATTGCTTGTCATAACTGAGTTTCCAAAATAGGGGGAGACATGGGATGAATTCATTTATTAGTTTTCAAACCCCCATATCACAATCAAGACCAGCAAGAAATCACTTGATTTAGGGACTATTACTCCATCCAAACCCCATTCTCCAAAGACTCCAAACCCTCCAACTCAAACTATATCTCTTTCTGAACAAAATATCAATAAACCTATCGATTCCCCTGCAGCCTCATCGAGAAAGAAAACTAAAAAGTCTAATAATAATTCTCCATTTCCCTCAACACTTATTGATCCTCAATCCAAGAACTTACAAGAGGAAATTCAACAACATTTTCCTGTAGTCCCTATGAATAGAAGAGGAGCCAATCAGTTCAAAGGGGGATATTTTCAAAAAAGTACCCGAAATGCAAGTGGAAAGCCTAATGTAAAACCCCCAACCACTTCAAATCCTATCCAAGTATCTTCCGATAATGAAATCCCCCACCCAATAGAGAAGTAAAATCTAAACCTATTCCCTCTCACAAGCACTCTGTTACTCCTACCTTGCATATGCCTACATCATCTTCCAAAGTTGATAGACCATCTACATCCATCAAGGGATCCAAGCCCTCCTCTAAGACATCTAATCATACTCCAGTTATTGAAAAATTACAACAAGAAAATGTTCAGTTGCTTCAACAGTTGGAAGAGAGAAAGACTATGGATAGGCATCTCCATCATGGTATTGTGGTATTGCAAGAAAAATTGATTTCTCTCCAACGGTTAGTTGATCAAATGACCAATGCCAATTGTAGCCTCTAGACACAATTGAAACATCATAAGAGGCCCAAGACAAAGTCTTCAGGACAAGAGGGAGAAGCTTCTAAAGCTAATCCACCCCCTTCTTCATGAGTCTAGGTATGTCAGGTAATTCATTTTTGTTTGCAATGGGACCTGCAAATCCTTAGGCATGGGGGTAATGTTGGGTTCGTATTTGGATTGTTTTATTGAGATGATCAAATCCTTTTTGCATGCAATATTATATACATTATGCTCTCATTTATCCATTTTGAAGGTATTCTCAGAGATTTATATATAAATTCACCATGAATTCACACAATGCATGTAATTATCATTTTTGAAATGGTTTTGTGATCATTTCAATTCAGTTCGATGTTTATGAAGATATAATGCATGGTTTTATTACAATAGGAAAAAAATTGTGATCCAATCCTCCATCCAAAATTTCATCCGCCACTATTACAGGCAACAAATTTCAGGATTAATTTTTGAGAGGATGAAGTGGAATCAGAAAAATCTGGCAGCGAACTTGTGCAATTGTTATTTCTTTCATTTTCCTCTACATGTGTTTTTATCATTTTTACTTGTTGTGTATTTGTTGTTCATAATTTAATTGTTTTGACTTCATTTTTGTAGGTTTCTTTTAAAGGATAGTTAATATGATGTGTCTTTTAAATTAATGAGTAATTAGCTTGCAAGCTTATCCACTAACCATGTTGTGTGATTAAATGATAGTTAGAATTTCTACATGTTGAAATAGAATAGTTAAAAGTTAAAATAGAGTTAAAACATTGTATTGAGTTAATAGTTTCTTTGGCAAGGTGTCAATGGATGTATAGTTGCTAGCTTGGATTTTAATGCTTTATTTTCTTATCTAGTTTTCTTCTTTAGTTTGCTTATCGATTTTCCTGTCATATGCTGAAATAGAAATAGGATTTGAATTATGTTTTTATGAGTATTTCAATTTGTCATTTGAATTGTTTTTGTTTTGTGAATAAAATGTGGATCCTTATATTAATTTCAGCTGAAGACTTACAAAAAGACCTACAACCTATCTACATATACAAAAATGCCTGCAGCTAAAGGTCTAACTAATTACATTGCACTTCTTGGTTTCCTGAGGTCCAAGTCCTCAAAACCATTAGATCAGATCAATGGTCCTCGATGGCCCACAACCAATGACTGAGATCCTCTTCTTGACTTTGCACCTTGCGTTGATGGAGAAATGGCTTGCACTGGTTTCCTGAAACCCTCGAACTTCACTATATTTGCATCACAAGTTTTCAGTTTGCGACTGTTGGTTGCTCCATATTTTGGGATTTCGTGCCTCGAGATAGTGAAGAACGGAGTGTTCCACTTCTTTCGATACCCAGAATTGTGAGTCCTTTGGGACCAGATCGACAGTCTAGATTTCCATGGGATCAATGGTGCAGATCCTCTCTCGCATTTTGCAATTTATCATTTCATGACTTTGAAACTTGGGCAGACAACTCCTTCCGAGCTCCTGAATCCTGATTGTCGAGTTCCCAAAATCATCTGTCGACAGACCAGATCTCCTCGAGAACCAATGGTGTTTTGACGGGCATAAGTGACACACCATCAACTAGAAGGATAGGTCAAGACCGAGGTTTTCTAATTAACCCAAGTCGTTTGGTGTGATCTATCCTGATGGGTTTAATGGCTCCGTTAGCCAACTAAGGTCCTAAAAATAGTAAAAGAAAACAAAATAACCTAAATCTATAAGTACAATACTATGTACACGAATCTAATTATTTACAAATGCTAAAAAGAAACATAAATATGAACTTGTGATTATGAACAGGATATTTACAATTAGCAAGTTTTGGTGGATGTCTTGCGAGATCAATGTTTTTGTAATCGTTTACGAAGTAGATAAATAAATAAGATATTTTTTATATTTTATGTTTAATAATTTAAAATCTAAGAACTCAAAGATACTAATAAAACACAATCTTAAACAAGCACAAAATACTAGTCACAACCAATTTAAACTGTATTATTTCACTAATAAACTAATAATGGAAATTGAATGTGAATAACACTAACCTGAGATTAGTCTCATACTGTGTCTATATCCCTGTGAAATCCAAACTTCCAGCTATCTTGCCTGTGAGATAAATCTGTAACAGGCTTGTGCTAACATCTCCAAAAATAACTAAAGGTATTTTTTGGAGCAGGGATATAAAAGCAGGGTGATAAACATATAAATCTAGTGACCTTGCAATGATGAGTGTTTATAGTAAAAGAAATTTTAATGTGAAACATTCATATGATACATCAACTTAACATCAATCATAAATCGATGATATTAAAGTGAAATAGCAATCATAGATATAACATATGAAACATCAAGTTATAGACAAAATTTAAAGCATTGAATAAAATGAAACATTACATGCTAATGAGGCTAAAGCTATATAACATGTTAATATTCCATAATATAAGAGGAAAAACATAAATGGAACAATGTCACCCTAGTCTAAAGCCGAAATGTGAACAACTTGTCCATATAGTATTTGGGAATTACATGTTCATAAAGCGTTCCAAAAAGGATCCTTTCACTAACAAAAATGAACAATATTTAAAGTAATCCATGATCCAAATACTCGTGTCTCACAAGATAGAGTTGAATCTCCCAAAATCAAGTAATATTACAAAAATAGTGGATTGGAACCACTCATAACAGAGCTCGTTTATTCAAAATTAAATCAATTTTTTTATAAAACATAAGGAACGAGAAACTACTAATCATTTAGGCATATAATTAAAAATATTTCCTCCAAGTAATCAACAACAGAATCTCCCATTTCTTGAGAATAGCAAACCAATTTGATAAATTAGAAAAACAATTTCTTAATAACTAATTTTTATTAAAAGAGACTTTGCTACAGAATCGAACATTCTGTAGCCAGTCTTTATTTTAGTAAATGAAATCAGAATTTGAATCTACTTATTTTGACTTAGTTAACAAAATCAAACGAAATCACAACAAAATGTTGTACCATTAAAAATCTCCCAAAGAGGGGTTAGATAGTTCAAAGTTTATAATTTCCTTGACACTAGTCATATTCTTAATGACTATGTTTCCAACTCTCTTGATACGTTTGGTCTCCCTCTCTGCATGTGCCTTGAGATCAAGGTTTTCTTTCTTCAAAAGATCATTCTAAGCAGTCAAAATTTTAATTCGGGCCTGTAAGAGAGGAACATCGGTATAGTAATGCTCGACCCAATCGAGACAACCATCATAGTGTACAGGGGAGATGAAATATCGACGAGGGACACAATAAACCAAGGGGGCTTCAGTCTCATTTCTTTTTTGCTTCATATCTTTCCTAATACCCGAGAATACTTCTTTACCTTTAAGGCATGGTGGTAAATGTGTCACAAAATCATATGGTTCAGTATGAATGATAACCTCCCTCCTGAAACCTTGAATTTCTAGATCTTCCCGAACTAGAAAATCCTCTATCTCAGGATCCGAACCCTCATCGATCTCATATGAGTATCCTTTTGGTTCCTTAGTTTTCTCGAGATTAGGAAAATGGCCTTCTTGTTTTTGAAACCCAAATTTGTGCACTGTTGCTTTGTTCCTTTATCGAATTTATTGACATCAGAATTAACACTGGCATTGCTCACAAGCACATGAGGATCACTTACCTTAAATTCATCAGTCACTTGTTCTACAAATCTTGCAGGTGAAAACCTACACGACGATCTTTTATCTAGAGGGGTTTTATCAGTAAACTCTAGTCCATTAATTGAATTACCGAAATGGTTTTCAACCAGTGGCTTGTCTAAGTTAGGGTTTGTTGTAGGATCAGTCTGGGCAAAGACATTCCTCATCAAAAAGGTATCCCAACTGTCACCTATGGTTGACAGATGATACATCAACAAGATTTTAACCAATCCATGGTGGAACAGGCTTGAATTGATACCCTGTCGTTTGTAATGCTTAGACATCTTATAGAGGCTCATCAATAAGTAAAAGAGCATGTCTAAATCGAAACCTATAAAATTCATGAGAAAACAGTTATGGTAGAGAAATATCAGTCTGTATCGACCTTCACACGTAACAAATTGTTTTAGAATTAACAATAAACTATGGCATCTAGGTTTTAACAAAGCGATTGGAATATATTTTACACAACAGTTGGTTTTTTGGGAGGTCATAAACAAATTCCATAGGACTTCTTCTATACTGGTGTTCTTAAACCATATCTCTCCCTTTGATGGGAGCCCTGTTTCTTTGCTAACGAAATATTCTATCGATTCTAATTGTATGTCTCCAATCTTAGCTCTGAACCCATCAAAGGTTCGTGCGAAATCTTCTGCTACCTGAAGATTATAACCCTCAATTTTTTTAATGAATACATCCTAGCCATGCCCCTTTAGGTCATCGATAGAATTATCATGTGATAATAAGGACTAGAATCCATTCGACTCTATGAGAATGATGGGTGCCATGACCATTGTAGCAAGGATGCAACAGATATTACTTGGAATAGTTTTAGGTTCCAATCGTGCGAGCAACAGAAACAAGTCTGAACGGAGAGTGGAGACATGAAAATAGTAGATCCTGTAGGTTATCATAACTCGAAAAGTGAGAATGAAAACCAGAGGTTTCATTGCATTCCTTATCATATCTCACGATGAGTGCCAGAACTACAAAGTACAAAGCCCTATGTAGATAATGAATAACTTCATTAATTTTTTGAGAGAGCAAGGTAAGGCGAAAATGCAAGTACAGTAGGTCTATACTCATTGGTATAAATGTTGATACGCCCATTGAAATAATGAGAAGAATATCAAAAATTAACCAAGGTTGCTCATGTATCAAAATAATTCGGCAATGAACTATCTAACCATTGAATTCATGAGGACCATATTAAAATAAAAAAATCGATAATGGATTAATCAACCAATTCATAAGATTTGAATTTCAATTACACATGAATGGATTTTTAAAAGATATTTCTAAGGTACAAAATTATTAAACAAAGCCAAGTTTTATGTTTAATTCATGCTTATAGTCATGAATTAAAATTAAAAATAATGAAAATGCAAGCGATAAATAATTCAATAAGGTAAGCTTTAATCCAACAATCATTTCAAAACTCAGAAAAATGTTTACAAATTTAAGGTGATTGTAGCTATAGAAAAGGTGTAATCTCTTTCGATCTTGTTAAATATCAAAATCATTGTACCTGCCAACATGGTCTAGATTTCCTCGAGCACCAACATTCTAGATTCTCTCGTGCTTTTCATGACTTCACGACTTTGGAAAACAACCTCCTTCGTGCTTTGGACTCCCGATTGCCAAGATCCCGAAGACATCTGTTGGTTGAATATCTTCTACACTGACACTTACGGTCACCCTCTCTCCTGAGCTTCTGATAATTTATGTCTTGGAAGAATTTCTAAGTAGATAGAGGTGGCACCACATCCAGATTAGGGCCATCCAGCTGGGAAATATCCTCGCATTGGAGCCATAGGGGTGAACTTTGGGACTGTCTGGAGTCATGGAGAATGATCTGCTGCATAGATTCTACCCCTGCATTGGCCAGTCTATCCGCTACTTTGTTTGCACTTCGTCAAATGTGTGAGGGGGTTAGAGTTAGAGAGGGTCTGAGAAGAGCATGGAAGCTATGAAGAGGGCCAAGGAGGCACCAACTGGGAATAATTTTCCCTAGATCTCTTCCATTCAATATTTTTTTTTCCAAGTCTATTATGGTTTTGGAGTCTCCTTCAATGATCAGACAAGTGATGTTTTGATCTAGAGTCGTTTTCACTCCTTTGATGAGACCCCAAATAGCTGTTGAGTTATTGGTGTCACATCTGAGATTTTATGCAATGAAACTTTGTATTTGGCCCAAGATATATCTTATGACCGCTCCATAGCCTGAGTGTCCTAGATTTCCTTTTGATGCACCATCAAATTTGACCTTATAGAAGCCTAGTGTAGGGGGGGAGCCACTTAGAGGGACTGGAGGCTTTTGAAATTAGGGGGGGATGTTGAGGAGGGGTGGAGTGAGAAAACAAGGAGCCCCAAGAGTTGAGGAGAGAGAGTTTACCTAGGTCAGTGGGGAAGTCTTCCTTGGTCCATAATTGTAGCTGAAGAGTTTCTTGGAGATGCAGGAGGATTCTGTTCTAGAGGAGGGTGGGAGGAGAGGGTTGGGAATGAAAGATTATTTTGCTCCTCTATTTCCATAGTTTCCAAACTATGAAGCCTAGTAAGAGTTTCCAGGTTTTGTTCAGGATAGGACTTTTGAAGGAGCCAAAGCCCCAATCCCTGATGGTGCTTATGATGTTGTTTTTTACTTGTTTGGCTCTCCTCATGAACTGAGTGGCCTGGTTACAGATGTTCTCACTGAATGGACAATTATTTAGGAGGTGCTCGATGGTTTCTGCCTATATATGGAAGAGATGGCAGATCGAGGGGCCAATGAAACCTCATCTTTGAAGATTGTCCTAGGTTAAGATCTTGTTCTAGAGTAGGAGCTAGAGGAATGTAGAGATTTTGGGCCAGAGTTTTGATTTCCATATTGTTGTTCGGATACTATCTTTCTGAAGATTGTGGAATTTCTCCTGAAGAGTGTATCCCTCCTTGAGAGTTAATCTTTCATGAGGTGTGTATCCCCATCTGAGAATATCTTGGTCTGTTCTTTTTCGGATTCGCCTTTGGGTTGTAGCCTGTTTCTAGTGTTGCAGGTCACAGTCCATTGCCACTTGGAATTCCTGATGAGTAGATTTCCATCTTCGCCAGGGAGAGATGCTAGGGGTGTCTATCCACAAATATTCTACTTTCAGAGTGGCAAGATCTTGAATGTGATTTTCATAGGAATGTATATTTTCTTCCAGTTGAAGGGGTGGCATTTGATACCAAAAATTTGTCTAGAATAGGGCATTCTAGCCATTGCAAATTTCCCAGAAAGCATGTTCGTATATGAGTGGCCAATTTTTCTAGGCCTCATTCCATATGTTGGAGCCCTGAATTTTCTCCTGCATTCTTATAAGTTGAATTTGGTGCATATTTGGGGCATATTTGCATTTCCAGTTTTTCCCATATCTCTTCTGGTGTTTTGATCCATCTCCACCAAATTCTTTCTCCCATTGTGCTATTTAATTTTCCAGGGTCTCGGAGGCCCAGACCACCTAAAGATTTGGGCTTGCAGACTTTGTCCCGGCTGACTAGGGCCCATTTTTTGTTCGGGTTGTGTCCATGCCATATAAATTTTATTTGCAGATTCCTTATTTTCTTTATGACTGATTGGGGGGGAGATAAGGTTGAGAAGAGGTAAGCTGGGATGGCTTGGAGGATTGAATTTAAGAGAACAATTATGGCTGGAAGGTTGAGGGATCGAAAGGTCCATTTGCTAAGACGGTAGGTGAAGGGGAGTAGGAGAGAGTCCCTAGAGATGTTTCTGTCTACTGAGTCAGAAAGAGGGAGTCCCAGGTAGTGAGAGGGTAGTGTGTAAATATCGGTATTCAAAAGTTGAGAAAGGTGTTGTTGGATTTCCACAGGAGTATTAAAAAAGAAGAGTTGCGATTTGGCTAGATTAAAAGGTGGTGCGAGAGGATTTGCTGAAATCGGAGAGGATGGAGCTTAGTTTAATTGCTTCTTGCATGGTGGGGGTGTTCATTAGCAGTGTGTCATTGAAAATTTGGCTATGGGAGGCTTCCAGTTGTAACCCATGAAGAGGGAGGCCTTGGAGGGATCCATTTTGAATTGAATCCTTGATATAGCATCCTAGACCTTCAACCGTTATGACAAAAAGGAAAGGGGAGAGAGGGTCACCTTGCCTTATTCCTCTTAAGGGGGAGAAGGGTTGAGAGGGGACACGATTGATGAGGATTGAGAAAAAGGTTGAGGAAATGAGGTTCATTATCCAAGAGATCCAATCCTTGTTGAAACCAAAAGTCGATAGGATCGTTTTGATGTATTTCCAAGTTAATTTGTCAAAATATTTTGAAAGGTTAAGTTTTAGAAGCATACCTAGAGTACAAGTGATTTTGAGCAAGTGAATGGTTTCATGGAAAAGTATGATACTATCCATGATTTTCCTTCCTTCGACATATCATGATTGCTCCTTGGAGATGATGAAGGGTAGAATTGGCTTGAGTCTTAGAGATATGACCTTGGAAACGATTTTGTAGATCATGTTGCAAAGAGTTATGGGTCTAAAGTTATTCGTATTTGTGACTCTTTATTCTTTGGGTATTAGGGTGAGGAAAATGGAATTTAGTGCTAGAAGAACTTTGCCTAAGCTGCATGATTACTCCACCAGCTGCCACACTTCCTCCCTTAACATTGGCCAATAGGAGTGGAAGAAGTTTGTTGTGAAACCATCTAGTCCTGGAGCCTTGCTTGTGGGTAACTCTTGAATATCGTGATCCACTTCTTCTTGCATTATTGGTGTCATGAGAGCCTCATTTTGTTCCTGGGTGATTCTAGTAGGGATATTTTGGGTCACCCGCTCTATTGCTAAGGTGCGATCCACCTTGGGTTCTGAGAGGAGATCCTTGTAGAAGTCTGTCATCTCGTGTGTTATTTCCTAATGAGTTAATATGGTGTTGCCTTGTGAGTCATACAGATTCATGATGTGATTGATAAGGCATCTCTGGATCATAGAATGGTGGAAAAAATTGGTGTTTTTCTCTCCCTCATTGAGCCATTGAACCTAATATTTCTATCTCCATAGGATTTCTTCCTGCTTGTGTCTTTCTTCTAGTTTCCTTTTGAGTTCACTCTCCTCAAGCTGTTGAGTGATTTTGTATCCTTCGTGAATGAATTGTCCCTAAAGGTTCTCTAGTTTTTGTTCCATCATTTTCCTTTCATGAAAAATGTTCCCAAAGAATTATTTATTCCATTTGAGCACCTGTTGTTTAAAATGTTTGAGTTTTTGTTGGGAGCAATAAAGTTTTGTACCCCTCTGTGTTTCCACAGTGCTCCACTAGTGATGGGATAACTCCTGGAAATCTAGATGGGAGAGCCAAAAAATTTCAAATATGAAGGGTTTAAGCTTGGGTTGGAAATAGTGTCAACCCAGAGATGAATCGGCCAGTGGTCTGAACCTGCCTTCAAGAGGATGTTGCAATCTACTAGGGGGGCTTCCAAAAGGAGAGTTTCTGAGATGAGGAAGTGATCAAGCCTACATGTTATTTTTTGATGACCTGATCTTTTGTTGGTCCAGGTGTAGGCTCCATTGTTATTCCCGATATCTACCAGTCTGAGGTTTTTTACGAGTTCCTGGAATTTTGTGCTATCCTGCTCCATGCGCTTTTTTCCCCCTTGCTTCTCCTCTAGTGTGAGAATCATGTTGAATTTGACCCCTATTATCCATCACTTTCCCTCTTCTAAGGAACCTAGGTAGGCTAGGATTTGAAGAAAGAGGTCTTTGTCTTGGTTGTTCTGTGGGCCATAGGAATTTGTGATCATTCCCTCCTTGTCTGACCTGATGGATTTGTAGTGCGTTGTGATGGTGCATGGAGTGGAGAAGCCTTGATCAAGGATTACTGTACCAGGATTCCATAGGATGGTCAGGCCTCTTAAATCCCCTTTTGAGTCCATTTGATAATATTCGCAGTTGCACCATCATCGATTGATGATTTCTTCTGCAGGTTTCCCTGCACATTTTGTCTCTTGTAACAGGAATATATCAGGGTCTTCCATTTTGATGCAATTTTGGAGAATCCTTTGTTTGGATATTTCATTTAGGCCTCTGATATGCTAGGTCCTTCTCATCCATTTCCATGACTGTGTCTTCCTCTCTCTCTGGTTCTTTCCCTGAGAATGGGTGAGTCTGTGGATCTACTTGGTGTGTTGGGGTTTGATAGTCTTGTGACGGTTGATATTCCTTGTGATTGTTGGTATATTTCCCCATAGTCTTGTGGGGGTTTTCCACCTCTTCTTCATCTGCAAGGTGGTTAAGGGCTCCAAATGAATTATTATTTGGGTTCTTTTCTTTGTTGTTGGTTGTGGGCTTCTTCTGCACTTGTTTCCTTTGATTTTGAACCTAGGTAAATCCTTCCTGTTAGAAACATTACTTGTCTTCGACCTAGGGATATTCAGGTCTACAGGTTGCACGAGAAGTGCCCAAGCGTAGCACACAGAAGAAGTCCTTTTTGGACTTAAAATCAAGCAAGCGGGCATTTCATTCTTCAGCAGAAAGGATTCAGCAACAGAGCAGGACAACGATTGATGGGTAATTGCAGATTAACTGAGTCACGTCAAGTATAGCGCTAAAATTTTTAAGGAAGTCGACGGTCGGAATCCTTCGGGAGGCACTCGCGAAGTTACGAGGGTCGTTGATCGCAAGAAGTTCAAGCGCAATGTTATTTCTCGAGCTTGGGGTTCGTGAGTTCAAAGGGCGGACCATATCCCTTTGGTTGTGCGGGATTCTGAGCTACGGAAGGTGTCCGGAGGAGGTTAACCGTCGCTGACCATTGCGTCTCGGGACTTCACGAAGGGAGAATGTCAAAGTCTGATACTCCAACTCGTGAGGTCACAAGTAGCGAGAGGTGCTAGTACTTGGGCCCTAGCCAACGGTTACATATGGAGATCACTGACCAGAAAGGGAGCCTGGCCCGTATCGCCGTCTCGGGAAGCAGAATTTGAAGAAGAGGAACCAAGGGTCTTCGACTCGCGAATCATGAAATGAAAAGCACTTTTAAAGGTGGACCCACAATATCAAGGGGCAGTCACAACCACCCATTTGAAGCGGACACCTGGCACGTGATTAGGCTCCCCGCCTTTTCGCCCATTGCGATTTCAAAGCCCAAGAAGCAGCTCCCTCATATCCCTGATGCATAAAGTAATGAGAGCTTCCAGGGCCTGGGGCCCATAGCAACGTCGGATGAATTTAGAACCGTCAGATATAGAGGGGCGCGTGGTGCCAGATCAATCCGTCACAACGTTTCGCTCATCGCGATTTCAAGAAGCAAGGACTAGCTCCTTCTCATTTGCGAACGCCGAGGGCACCTTGGGGATAAGCATGTGGTCATAGCCCGTGGTCACTTGTGAAAGAAAATAGCATGCTCAGGAAGGGCCAAAGGCATCGTGTATGTTCATAGAAGGAATTACCGCAATCTCCAAGTGCCATTTGATCCGACCTCGATCCTGGTTTTCGCTTGGAGTAAATGAAGGCGGGAAAGGGTGGTTGAAACCTACCCTCATTAATTAAATGTAAGGAATGGAGGGTCTGGAAAGCAGACTTATCGAGAGGGTCCTTTGTACCTATTTTTCCAGAGAGGCCATGCCGGGTTCTCGACTAGACGGAGGAGGTCTGCACACGCTAACTCGACATTTATTGGTTCATCTACTCCTCCTCTACAAAGGCCATGCGAAGTTAAGGAGACATTTGACGAAGGACTTCCGCCCGAAGATTTATTGAAGAGATGCTACGCCTTGGAGGGCGAGCGCGCCTCTGTTGGGCAAATATGCCCGAGGATATGTACTCAGTTTTTTCATTTTTGAAGGTATCGATGGTAGAGCGAAGCTCTCGATTTTAAAGTTTTAACAGACAGCCTAGCTCTGGTTATGCATCTGTATGTAAGATTTCTTGTTTAATTTCAGACAGTCTTTCTTTTCCCATCTAAGTTTTCATCTTATACTAAGAGAGTTCATGATCGACTGATTCGCATGAATTATGGCAATTATGTTGTGATAAAGGATTTATTGTGGCACTATTGTTTTCTTTGGTTTTCGGCGTCTGAGCGTAATAAGATCTTGCATTTAGATGTCTTCTTCCACAGTCTGTTAGGAACCTGATGTTTATGACAGACTTTTGCATCTCTTTGATACAAGTCTTCCCCCTAATCACCCTTACTACAACTCACTGTCTGAAGTTACCTAAGACCTCACTTGCCCATGTATGCCTGGCCTAGTTTCGAAGTTAGAACCACATCGTTTGATTTAAATTCCATCTGATCAACCCATTAAACAAATCGTGACATAATCTGATGGGCGTCGAGCTCTGCTCCTGCTGCAATCCAAGGGTGACTTCTGATGCTAACACTTCCTTTGATTTCTCTTCAGCTTCCCTCTTGGGGGGGGGCATTGAGAGGTAATTCTCTGAAACGCTGTCCATGTTCATGGAATTTTCGACATCTGAAAGGGATGTGTTCATAGCATATGGTATGGGCCCATTCCTCATCTTGGTATTCTAAGGTAATTGTTCCTGGCAAAGATTTGGAGATGTTCATATAGACACATATCCTTGCATAAGAGGTGTATTTTCTATGTTTGGTAGCTTCGAAATATTTGACATATTTACCTAGGTTGTTTCCTATGCCCAGTAAAATTTCCTCTAACCAGAACTCTTGAGGTAGGGAATAGAGGCGAATCCATACCGGTGCATATGCAAAGTTTTCCTTTTCTGGGCAGAAGTGGTCTATCCATAAACATAGGTAGAGGCCAATAGAGTTGTAGAAATATGGCCCCCCTTCAAATATTTTTTCCTTATCCTTGAGGTTGTAGAATATTACTGTAAAAAAACCTTTGGAGCTCAGTTGGAGCTCATAGTCTCCCTTGGGGTTCCACCACGCTTTGATCCAACGAGCTAGGTCCTTTTCTGAGGGTCAGAGACCTTGGAATTTTCCTATGAGGGCATGGTGTCTCATGAACTGTGTATGCTCCCCTATCCTAGTTGTTTTGATGACATATCCAGGTGCAACCGGGGCTTGGGGGATACATTTTCCAGGTATCCAGACCCGAGCTACTTTTGGATGTGATGACTCGACATCTGTGCTTGATTCTTTGCTTATATCCATCTCTTCCTGTAGATATTGGTCTCGTAAGTTAAATGGCATCTTAAAGGACGGTCGGTGTGCTCACGAGTTCTCTGGATCATTGGCGGTGATGTTACGGTAAGAGGGGGCTTTCACCCCCCCTTCTATTCCCATTCTTCTGAAGCAGTCAGTGTCGGAGTGCAGAGGTGATCAATGTGTGCAGAAGCATTCAGACATCGTCAAGGTGGGAGGGAATCTGGTGCATGTGAACCCTAAACTTGCAGAGCTCCAGTTCATCCCATTGTGATAAAATCTTTTTTCATTTGAATTGTTAATAGTAGTGTTAGTTTAGTTTATTTCATGCAATTTCCATTCTAGATCTAGATTGCAATTTTAATTCGAAGTTTGATTTTGAGTTTCGTTTTTAGTTATAACTCTCTAATAGTGTGAATTTTCTTACATTAGCATAATAGTGCATTTGAATTAAATAGAATAGTGTTTTCATATTGTTGATGGTTAATGCATAAATTGAGAGATCACATGGATTTTCAGGGTAGTTGATATTTCTTCTATAATGGCTAAGTTCTCGCTAGATTGCTTGATTCATACTTTTCATTTCTCTATAGAAGTTAATATTGAATTTATCCCTCTTGAGTTATCATTAATTGTTAAATGACATCATGATATCATAAGACACTGAAGACATAATCATCAACATTATATTTGAAGTTTACTTGTTATTGTAGATTAAAGAGTAGTTGTTGATTAACTTTGAATATTGTCATGATACTTTTAATTCAATAGATTAAGATTTCCTTTCATAGATTAGAAGTAATTATGAAGTTTATATTAAGAATAGAGTTCACTTTCTTAATAGTTGATTAGTTATTTTTTGAGTAGTTTTTATTTGAGTTTACTTGCTGCATAAGTTTTAATAGTGTAGTTGTTTGCTTGTTTACTTGTTTTAATAGGGCAGTTGTTTGCTTGGTTATTTTCTTATTTGTTTCTTCTCTTTGATTTTGAATAAGATTAATTATATTAGTTTGATGTTTCTATTGTTCATTAAATAAATTAATTAGATAGTTTTCTTTTTCTCATTGGAATGATTAAGTTAATTTGCTTAAAGTAGGGTTTTCATTTTCTTTCTTAGGACAATCCATCAATCCATTGATCAAAATTTACTTAGGGTAGATAGTTTAAGTTCCTTGATAGGATTTTCTCATTTGATAGTCTTTTCTTAAGTAGATTAGCTCTCAGTTAGTCCATTTCCTTAGTTAGACTATATTGTCTCTAGCCTTTCTTCCTTGGCACATATAGTGCTACAAATCTAAGTTTACTTACCTCAGTTTGAACATTTAATTGAGGGATTTTAGTGCATATAGAACATCCATAATTTTTGGCATCGTTGCCAGGGAGCTGTCTCAAGGTAGGAAATAGATCATTTCTAAAACTTAGCATTAGTTTGGTGGTGGGGGGACTTTAAGATGAGAGGTAAGAACCTGTGCATCTGTTATAGCAGGTTCCCCAAAACTAAATGGTAGTTTTTCTTTTTTTTGTTTTATTTCATGAACAGACCTAGGGACCCAAAAGGTATATACATTAAATCTAAATCAGGCCTTTCCACCAAGGTTCCTTCTGACATTTTGAGGGGAAGGAACATTCCACTCATAAACGCTGCAGACCGATACCGAAGAGACTAAGACGTGGAGCACTATAGAACATAAAATTGAAGCATTAGTAATAGTGGGACAGGAGGCAAGACCACTCGAGCCCTCCGCAGAACCAAACACAACCTTTGTTTTCTTACCACCACCATGAGAATGAATTTGAAGGTGACCATTAGTTTGGAATATCTCTCTCAAATCCTAGCAACAGCTGGGATCTCTTCTTTTTAGGAAGAACACATCTTGACAATAGCCAAGAACTTGTCTACCTCTCTGGAAATATTAGAAGAATCAAGGTCTTATGAGCTACAAAATGATTTTCCTTGCCGAAATGCAAAGGAAGATGAAAAATTAGCGACTACATCCAGTCGAGAGCAATCATTAAGACTTGAGATTGAGGAGTTCTCAACATCCATCTCAACAAATCCTTTATGTACTTCAGAAATCAATCATCTAGAAGAAGAGGATCTACATAACATGATGAAGGAGAGCATAGAAATTATTGTTGATGATTATCAAGATTACATTGAAATTTGGTTTCAAGAGGTCATCAGGACACAATACTATTATCTTGTTCAACACCTTTTGATGCCAAAACAAGTAGGTTGGTTGGTTCTTCATATCCAGGTAATAACTGTGGTAAATGTTTTATATGTGGATATGAGTATGTTTCTTATATTTCTTTTCACATGGTTACATTGAAAAAGTTCTTACACTTGAATAAATATTTTACTTTGTTTTTAGGTAGGGTAGGATAATAAATAAAAGTTGCATGTTGTTAGTTTAGCTTAAAATATAATGCAGCCTCATTTTAAATTTTCTTTGAATAAAATAACTATGAGATACATGTTCCAATGACTTGATCTCATTAGTTTTTGATATTTTAGAGTGTGGTTTTTTACAAATAGTTCTAGATATTTTTGTAGGTATTTATTTCACTAGGAGTAAATAGTTTCAAGGAAATATAAAAGAAGGATTTTTCTTCAAATCATTTCTATAATTGAACCTTGTTGTCTGCTCAGAATCAAATGAATAATGAATTGTTGTAATTAGCCATATTTTTTCAAATATTTTCATCTTCTTTTTCTTAAGGCATCTTAAATAACAGCTTCACTTAAAAACCTTCACCACTATATAAGGAAGTGATAACGTAACCATCAAGCTTAGAGGTCACTTGTACATTTTCCCCAAGAAACTTGAGTAAGTGAGTAGAGTATCTTTATTAAAGAGTAACAATGAGGTATGATTAGTGGTTAGCCATGGAAACATAAAAAAACGAAGAAAGTGAGTTGAGCCTAAAGATACCTTTTTGTTCTTTCTGAATGGTACCATCCAATACACACTAAAAATACTTGATAATATCATATATTTAGATAGGCTACATATTATTAATTATCCCTTACATCAAGACAATCACTAAGGAATATATAACGAAAAGTCACCCTCTAACATAAATACCATCCCATTTAAAAAAAAAAGAGAGAGAGAGAGAGAGAAGTTTTTTTCAGAGCTGTCCCCCCATCTTCTTGCACAAAGAAATATTATATTAAAATATTAAAAGATGGAGGGATAGTCTTTGAGGATGTAAGAGGCTAACCCGCCAAGATACTGAACAGGTCTGCTGGCAGCGGGTACTGGCCTGTGGTATGACTAGGTAAACCCGTCAGAGTACTGAACAGGCTTGCTAGCAGCGGGGCATTCTACTTAGCGAGGATGATAATCAAACAAAAAATAATAAGAAATTTAAACTTGTCATGATGTATGGTATTACTTGTAGACAAATATGATATGAAGTATGTATGGTTAAGATAAGGTTAATGAACTCCATAAATCTTCCATTGGGAACTAACTTTGAGACTATATTGAAACTCTCTTGCCTACCTCTTCTTATCTATATATAGGATATGTTATCCTATAGGTGGGGCCATATTCTAACTGTCTCGTCAGAACGATATGAAAAACTTATCTCTACACTTAACAAGCTGTAAATCTTCAGATATTGGGAGAATTGACTGGTTTCCTATATTTTTTATTGTGAGGTGTCACAATACTTAGGTGTGGGGGAGGGGTTTCATGAGCTGAAAAATGATAAATATTGTCTATCTATAATCAATGAGAAGAAGAAGTAGAATCTTTGTAAAATTTATGTATATTGATTTCATGATATTGGCTATTATATTAGCAGTTATTTTTTATTGAAATGCTAAATTATATACCACTGACATCATTGTTTGTTATAATCCTTCTTATTTTTATGTTTATATAATGGAATACTTCTTAATTGGTTCATTGTGACAATTATATATCGATAACATATTCTTAAACTCACTACAGATGTGTGTTACACACGTATGAATAAAGGAACAAGGTTAAGTGGTTTTGTATTAAGCTAGGTATTTATATCAGTGTGGTTTTGATTTGGATTTTGTTGGATGAGAGTATCGGTATAGGGAGCTAGGCTAGGGTTTGCAAAATATGAGTTGCAAAGATAGAATGGGGCAAGGTAGGTATACTCAGTAGCATTTAGGATTTGTCATTGTGTATAGGGTAGATGAGGTGAGTTTAAAAATGGGCATGACATCATGAATCCATTCATCAGAATAATGTGTAACATAACCTGAAATTTTCATCCAAAACAGAGAAAACAACTTTGAATTCTGCTTATAATATTATGAAACAATCATAGGAAAGCATGGAAATGGAAGCAAATTGTAGCTGGAGAGCAACAACTTTGGAGGGTGATTTGGAGGCCTTCCTCGATGATTTTTTTAATGAAACATTTATGAATGGAAATATGAATATGTCCTCTATACTTTGGATTCACTAATCCAAGAAAAAACTTACATCTAACTCCTTCAGAATTGCTTTGAAAACAAATTGTCCAAAAGCGCAACGAAAAACTAGGGGTCAAAGATGGGGCAATAACTTTTTAAACATAACACATTTTACAAAACGGGGAGAGGTTTTTGTAGATAATGTTGTTTTTAAGATAAAACTCCCTCATTGTTGTGAAATTCATTCCCCTATTCTTGAAAATGTGACACAAATAATGACTAAAACATGCAATTAAATTGGAAAATTTGATTTTCTGAAATAGGCCTCCAAGGAAGTTTAATATCTCCCACTATATGATACCTATGTAAATCATGAAGGAGATTATTATTATTTGGTATTTCCTTAGAAAAAACCTCCTTTGTTTTTCCAAACTCCATCTTTATTTGGTCAAAAACCTGTTTTGAAAATAATGACTAAAACAAGAAATTAAATTGGAGAATTTGATTTTCTAAAATAGGTCTCCAAGAAAGTTGAATATCTCCCAATATATGATACCTGTGTAAAAAATGAAGGAGGTCATTGTGATTTGGTATGTCATTAAAACACAACTCCTTTGGTTTTCCAAAATTTATCTTTATTTGGTCAAAAACCGCTTTTGAAAATGATGACCAAAAATAGAGTCAAAAGCGCAGCGTGGTCTTGTAGAACACTTTTGAGTGACTTTTCCTGATCCATTTTCTGATGTAGTAGTGCATGTCCATGTGTATCTAGAGCTTGATGTCCATGTTGTCCTTTTTCAGGAGCATCTCCAAGTGTTCATTGACTCTGCCAAGACAATACTCTATTTCCTTTTCAAACTCTATTGCAATGGTGCCTTCAATGTCTTGTTGACATAGTGAAGGTAGATACTCTGCTTTCAAAGATTTCCATTTTCATCTATTAGCTCATTTCCAATTTTATAAGCCCCTGAATTTTCCTTTCTACTTCTTGAAAATTCTTGAGAAAATTTCTTCCCAAGTACGAAAGAATGTGGCCAATCCTCATAACAGTCTATTCCACCATGACATCATCAAATTGCTTGTCATAACCGAGTTTAAAAAACATGGGATGAATTCATCTATCAATTTTCAAACCCCCATCTCACAATTAAGACCAGAAATAAATCACTTGATTTAGGTACTGTTACTCCATCCAAACCCCATTGTCCAAAGAATCCAAACCCTCCAACTCAAACTATCTCTCTATCTGAACAAAAGATCAAGAAACTTCTCGATTCCCTTGCAGCCTCATCAGGAAAAAAAACGAAAAAGTCTATTGATAATTCTCCATTGCCCTCAACACTTATTCATCCTCAATCCAAGAAGTTATAAGAGGAAATTCAACAAGATTTACCTGTAGTCCCTACGAATAGAAGAGGAGCCAATCGGTTCAAAGGGGGATCTTTTCCAAAAAGTACCTGAAGTGCAAGTGGAAAGCCTAATGTAAAACCCCCAAGCACTTCAGATCCTATCCAAGTATATTTCGATCATGAAATCCCCTATAAAAGAATCATGGAAGTTTCTGCAAAGGAGTTGGAGCCTGATAGAGAAGTAAAATATGAACCTATTCCCTCTCACAAGCACTCTGTTATTCTTACCTCATAGATGCCTACATCATATTCCAAAGTTGATAGACCATATACATCCGTCAAGGGATCCAAGCCCTCCTCTGTGACATATGATCATACTCTAGTTCTTGAAAAATTACAACAAGAAAATGTTCATTTTCTTCAACAGTTGGAAGAGCGAAAGACTATGGATAGGCATATCCATCATGATAATGTGGTATTGCAAGAAAAAGTTAATTCTCTCTAATGGTTGGTTGATCAAATGACCAATGCCAATTGTAGCCTCTAGACACAATTGAAACATCATAAGAGGCCCAAGACAAAGTCTTTAGGACAAGAGGGAGAAGCTTCTAAAGCTAATCCACCCCCTCCACGAGTCTAGCTATGTTGGATAATTCATTTTTGTTTGCAGTGGGACCTGCAAATCCTTAGGCATGGGGGTAATGTTGGGTTTGTATTTTGACTGTTTTATTGTGATGATCAAATCCTTTTTGCATGTGATATTATATACGTTATGCTCTCATTTAGCCATTTTGAAGGTATTCTCAAAGCTTTATATATCAATTCACCATTAATTTTCACAAGGTATGTAATTATCATTTTTGTAATGGTTTTCTGATCCATTCAGTCCAGTTCGATGTTTATGAAGATATAATGCATGGTTTTCTTGCAACAGGGAAACATTGTGATCCGATCCTCCATCCAGACCTTCATCTGGCACTATTACAGGCAGCAAACGTGAGGCTTAACTTTTGGGAGGATGAAGAAGAATCAGAAAAATATGACACATGGGTTTTGTGCATAATATGCCCAATTAGGTCCCAAGTGGGTTATTTCCTAAAATTTTGAATGGATTGAGAGTATTTCATGTTTTTCAATTCTCCATCTAGTACTCCATCCAACACTGCATCTGACACTCCTTCCAGCACTAAAATCGTGGGCGAGTTGGCAGTTCTTATATCGACGGCCTATGCTAGGAAAATCAACGGCATGGGTGTTTCTCATGCTCAAGGCCTCCATCTACTGAGCTCTTGACATATTGATTTGAGTTGTTATACTGAGTGTTGAGTGGATCGTTTGGTTTCTAGAAGCCATAGGCAGTTAGAACGCATTTAATAGAATTTGTTTTTTTTAGAGGAGGTTGACCCTTCTAGTGGTCGACCTCTCAAATTGTAACTATATAAATACCACAACAATGGTCAGACAATTAGCCAAGGAATGTTAAGACTTTCCAAGAACTGCTAGAATCGTTTTTGTTGTGTAATTTCCACAGACTTGTGCAAAACTGTGTTTTTCAATTTAAATGCCAGAAGCATGTTGATTCAACTCGTGATTTGTTGTGGAGAAGTAACCACGACCTTTTGGGGGGCCCACTAGTGGTCTGGGTTAATAGTTAGATCGTTAACTTGTGCAATTGTTATTTCTTTCATTTTCTTGTACATGTGTTTTTATCATTTTTACTTGTTGTGTATTTGTTGTTCATAATTTTATTGTTTTGATTTCGTTTTTGTAGGTTGCTTGTAAAGGATAGTTAATATGTTATGTCTTTTAAATTAATGAATAATTAGCTTGCAATCTTAGCCACTAACCGCGTTGTGTGATTAAATGATAGTTAGAATTTCTGCATGTTGAAATAGAATAGTTAAAAGTTAAAACAGAGTTAAAACATAGTATTGAGTTAATAGTCTCTTTGGCAAGGTGTCGATGGATGTATAGTTGCTAGCTTTGATTTTAATGCTTCATTTGCTTATCTAGTTTGCTTATCGATTTTCATGTCATATGCTGAAATAGAAATAGGATTTGAATTATGTTTTTATGAGTATTTCAATTTGTCATTTGAATTGTTAATAGTAGTGTTAGTTTAGTTTATTTCATGCAATTTCTATTGTAGATCTAGATTGCAATTTTAATTCGAAGTTTGATTTTGAGTTTAGTTTTTGGTTATAACTCTATAATAGTGTGAATTTTCTTACATTAGCATAAGAGTGCATTTGAATTAAATAGAATAGTGTTTTCATATTGTTGATGGTTAATGCATAAATTGAGAGATCACATGGATTTTCACGGTAGTTGATATTTCTTCTATAAGGCCTAAGTTCCCGCTAGATTGCTTGATTCATACTTTTCATTTCGCTATAGAAGTTAATATTGAATTGATCCCTCTTGAGTTATCATTAATTATTAAATGCCATCGTGATGTCATAAGACACCGAAGACATAATCATCAACATTATATTTGAAGTTTTCTTGTTATTGTAGATTAAAGAGTAGTTGTTGATTAACTTTGAATATTGTCATGATGATTTTAATTCAATAGATTAAGATTTCCTTTTGTAGATTATAAGTAATTATGAAGTTTTCTTAATAATAGAGTTCACTTTCTTAATAGTTGATTAGTTATATGTTGAGTACTTTTTATTTGAGTTTACTTGCTGCATAACTTTTAATAGGGTAGTTGCTTGTTTGTTTACTTGTTTTAATAGGGTAGTTGCTTGCTTGTTTATTTTCTTATTTGTTTCCGCTCTTTGATTTTGAATAAGGTTAATTAGATTAGTTTGTTGTTGATATTGTTCATTAAATAGATTAATTGGATATTTTTCTTTTTCTCATTGTAATGATTAAGTTAACTTTCTTAAAGTAGGGTTTTCATTTTCTTTCTTACGACAATCCATCGATCCATTGTTCAAAAGTTACTTAGGGCAGATAGTTTAAGTCCCTTGGTAGGATTTTCTCATTTGATAGTCTTTGCTTGAGTATATTAGCTCTTAGATAGCCCATTTACTTAGTTATACTATACTACCTCTAGCCTTTCGGCCTTGGCACATATAGTTCTACAACTCTAAGTTTACTTACCCTGGGTTGACAATTTAACTAAGGGTTTTTAGTGCATATAGAACACCCATCATGTGCCATCAAATTTTCACGTCCCTACCCTTTGATCAACTTTGTAGGTTTGACCTCAAGGTCATACTCCAACAACACAACTATCCACTTGCCCCTTTTTCCCTCAGGGTCAGGATGAGTTAAAATGTCCTTCATAGAAATGTGGGGCACATAAGCAATGGTATGAGAATGAAAGATATAGATTCTGGATAGGAAGTCAAGATTAGTCCCATTATGAAAGGTCTGGTCATCAATAGGCGAGCTGTAAAAAAGAAACAGACCAAAAGACAGAAGAAAGAGGTCATAGTCGAAATGGATGAAAGTGTTCGAGAGAATTAACCGGTCTGGTTGGAAACTTTAAAGGATGAGATCTCTAAGTTAAAATAAATTCTCAAGTACCTCCCAACAAGTTTTGGACAGTTGGCATCTAAATATGATGAATCTGTTTCTAGCGGTCTCTCTAAAGAAGGATAACAATTATTATAAATCATTTCTCATTGTAACTGACATCTAATCCTAGAACGACGAGAAGTCTGAACGTTTTGTATTCCACAAATAAATATTCTCTCTCTATATATATTATCTAAGAGAATAAGAAGAGGAGGGGGAAGCCTACCCTATGTGTAGGAAGACCTTTGTAAATTTTGGGGTTATTATGAATATATAAATGCAGATGCAGATTTTAGACTGTTTATGAAAAGATTCTAACTGGAAGTGATATGAGTCTTGTCTATTTTCACAGTATGTGTTTCCTATGAGATTATATTTCATTCACATTTCTTCTTGTCTAAATTAAAGGATTAAAGGTCTAGAATTCATCACTCGATGCTCTCAGCTTAATAATTTAGATCATGTTTGTCTCTTTCCGAACTATGTCCGATTTCATTTCTATAATGCTCTGATGTAGTCATGTGTTTCTTTTTCTTCCGATGCCATACAATTTTTTCATATAAACTCGGACTCACTCCCCAATTTATCCTTTCTCCTCTAAATAATCCTCAGGTTTGACCATGTATTATTTATTTCTGACTCCATGGCCCAAAGTGTTCCTCTCCTTCCTTGCTAGCAACTTTATAAACACCCCCAAACAAACCAAAACTAGCCACCGATTCTTGTATATATACCCAGTGACACAAGAAAGCATGGATGATTTTATGGTCTAAATTTCAGTCATGGGCTAATTTTCCATGGTTTTTCCAAAAACGAGATTCGCTATTTTAAAAATGATTCGCCAAAATTCTATAGGATAAAATTAATTTATCTTAAAAATCACAAAACATTTATAAATACTATATAAAATCCTTAGAAATTTGAATATTTTTACAAAAATATCGCCAAACATTTATAGTTGGCATATGAAGGATAAGAAAGATTCGCCAAGGTTTCTACATTTTAAAATAAATTTCCATCCTTAAAATCATCCCTGCGAGAAATAACTCTCTGAGTTGAGCAGGCTAGTGCCCCATCTTTAAAGTTGGTTGAAATTGTTACCTCTGTCGTTTGTCTATTCAGCCCGGCAAAATTTACAGAGTGCTAACATTCTGGCACCATTGTCGGGGATGGAATTGAAAATGTTTTCCCTGGGAAGAATGATATGGTTGAGTTCTAAGGTCTGAGAGAAGTAGACACCTAGGCACATATTAGTTGTATTCCTGCTCTAGCGACTCCACACATCAAAAATCAGTTCGAAGGTGATTCCACTGGTAGAAGAATCCAAAAATTTGAATTTTCTATGGCGACTCGACTCTCATGCAGAATTTAGCTTCCAAAACATTATTGGCGACTCAACACAAGTTTCAAACGTAATTCAAATATCACACTGAGAAATGAAATCCCTTGACAAGGGCATGAGAAGACATTATGGAAGAAAACATGTACTTAAAATTGAAATTTTTCCAAGGCATTTAGTTGTTTGTTATAAGTTGCCTCTTCTTTCTCTTTGAACATGCCAAATTTTTTTTTATTTACCTACTGAATTCCAATGATGATCAAGAAAACAATGAAATCATTCATCCTCCTCTTAAAATTGCACATGCATACCCCCACTGTATCAATGATATCGATAAGAGTTTTACAACTAGGCCATGTGATGACCACGATAAAGTTGGTAAACCCCATAAATCCAAGGTCAATGCCTCTTCCCCTATTTCTACATCCTCTAGAGCCCAACTTAGATACATACCCTTGAAGCTACCCCAAGTCCTCCACAATTTCCCTCCAAATCATCATGAGTATCTACCTGTGTTTGATGGAGAAACTAATGTCATCTCAGTTGAAAAGCACATCCAAGGGTTTGATAATTTCATAGATTTATTCTAGATTTACCATGACGATGTTTTCATGAGAGCCTTCTGTCAATCCTTGAAAGGGAACACCAAAAACTAGTTTAGACACCTACGACCAGATATAATTAGCTCATGGGAGGAATTGAAGAACATTTTCTTGAAGTTTTGGGGCAAGAAGAAATTCTTGGAGCTACAACTTGCAGAGTTCTATTCCTTGAAATGGAAGAATGACGAAGCTATCTCTATGTTCAGTAGAAGGTTTTCAAGTATTTATTACAAATTTCTTGAAGAAATTCAACCCACTGAAGCAACTACCATGTTCCATTATATGACAACTCTTCATCCAGATTTGTCTTTCCTCCTAATGGAAAGGAGACCCGAGTCCTTACAAAAAAATTTTGATGATGAAGAGGATATTCAACACAACATACAAGCATGTAAACAAATCCAAAATGAGGATTTAAATGCTAAAGAAAATAAAAGTGAATATGAACAGGAAATAGTCGATTGGAATCTTAAGCTTAGAATGGGTAATATCATAAACCCTCTTGAAGTCTCAAATGATTTTGATCGTGTTAAAAATAACACTGCATTTTTTAAAATAAAAGGTGATTCTCTAGCCTCTGAACCACCTTGTGATAAGCAGGAAGCTGGTCATTTTGTAGACAGTCAGGAGGATCAGTTTGAAAATCAATTTGTTGAAGAACAAATAAATTTTCTAGGTTTGTTCTTATTGGACGACGTTGCATGTGATGCTAATTTTCCTATATATGACAGACATGAAGATGATCGTGATATTAAAGACTCTCTTCTTCAGCAATACCATGGGGATTAGGACATCAAATCAACAAAAGAAAACTCTCTGCCTCTATGTTTCACTACTTTCAAATTGTTGAAAGAAAATTATCAGATTATTGTTGAGGTAAGCGAATTTGTGACACCGCAAAATAACATCGAACCAATAAAAAAGATTGACGAGACATTAGAACACTCTTCTCAAACACTTTATAACCCTGTTCTTTGTTCTGAAGAAAACTTTGTAGATTCAGAAATTCAGTCATTAATCCAAGAAAAGGCCGAAGGTGAGCGTATCCAAAATCCCAAAAACATGGAAAAATGTACCTATGATAACACTAATAAGAATGAAGAAGGTTGTGAGTCAGGTGACAAAACCTTGCCATTATGTTTTTCATCATTCGAATTATTGAAACAAAATGGCATTTCAAAACATAAAATATCCAATCATGAAGTCGAAAGTGATGAAAGCATCGAGCATACAGGTGAAAACTCTCTTCCCTTATGTTTTTCTTCCTTTGAATGGTTAAGAGAAAATTATGAATTTTAAGAAAGGATAGGGACTTCTGATTATATCCACAGTAGTACTTTTTCACACGAAAGAGTCATCATCAGTAAACAAAATCGACTACACTCACATGCATTGCACGATCATCTCTCGGAAGGGTATTTCAATCCATAATTTCAAACAGAGCTTAATCATCATATTAAGAAAGAAGTCGATCAAGATTTTTTTATCAAGAGTCTTTTCCTTTGTCCTGGAACTAATGCAGATGTTCAACAATATTTCCCACAAAACAAGGTATTTCAAGGTTGCCTATCTTCCCTTGAAAATGACGTAATGACCCTATTTTTGAATGGTCTGGATATGGATGGATATTTTGGAGTTTCGCCCATGAAAACTTTGAACAACGAGCCAACCCTTGTGAAAGAATCTTGTTTTTCTATCTTGAGTCTTGAAAATAAATTGTTCTCTCATGTGATTCATGATCTCAAGACACATTATATGAGAAGGGTTTACAATCAGAGTCTACCAATAACCGTGAATTTCAACGAATCAATGTTTGTACCAGATATGAATATTTTCACACCAGATGATGCTTTCTAGCCTTGGTTGCTTTATGATTTAGGAAATCTTTGCTACCAAACTTCTCAACAACTCTGTCAGTTTTTTAGAATTCGACAAGTTGAATCACACAAAAACAAAGATGCAGTAGAAGGAGTGGCACACAACAATTTTTTTATCCATATTTTGAAATATCCATTCGCAATAATATTAAAAGAAACAAATAGTCCAAATGTTTTTACTTTTTTTAAAATTATGGATGAATTTTTAAATGAAATATCAGTCAACGGGATTTGGAGCAAGTTTGTGCAAGATAAACGGACAGTGGATAAAATGATCACATGGTTGCATTGGCATTTTGATCTCACTTTATTAATGGCTCATTTCAGTCGTTAGAGTATCTAGGAGTGTGTGAATAAGTTTCTTACACAAACACTTTCAGTTTTTGTTTACGGTATTCTGTACAGTCACTTTTCAGTGGTATATCCGTTGTTCAGTTGAGAATGGCGTATAGAGTTCGGACTGCAGCAGACACCAGTGAGAAGGTAGGAACTAGGCCCACACACATGTTGGGATTAGCCCAAGGGATTGGGCACCGAGTCTACAGGTTCTTTGATACCTCACGGGGAGGATAACATCCCCAATTGGAGCCTATGTTGTCACCGTAACATTTTTTTGACAAGATCCGGGTCTTGGGAAGTTAGCAAAAGATACACCATCATGGGAGCTTGATAGTTTGGAAAATTGATAATTTAGAGAACCCGGACATGCCTGGCGACGTAAAGACAAGTATAGTGCAGGCGCAAAAAGGTAAAGCTCTATAGACCATTGATTGTAAAACAACCCAGATCAACGGCTTGAACCCGTATCGGGCAGAAAAATTGCATGGGACTTAACTATATAGAGGTGGACCATGGAAACCATTGTGGTTTTCAATATGGGCGCGCGTTGCCTCCAAAGGTACGTCGGGGTGAAATGCGGGTTGTCTGAAACCACTTTCGCAAAAACCCTGATATCACGTGTTCATATACGTCAAATAAAACACTCATGGGGTGTTGGTGACGAATGGTCGAAATCACTCTATATCACTCATTTGGTACTTCAAAACTGTATAATGTTAGGTGAATGCCACCATTTAACAAACTCGAACACTAATCATTTGAAATGGATTGCTCAAGCATGGTAAATCATCGTACCTGTCAATGAATTTGTCAGTGTCTCATGATTGGAACTCTATAATTACCCAAGTATGAAGGAATTATTTTTATCTGTGAGCAAAGTAATTTCCAAATTGCTAAACTCTCTTATCTCTATAAGGACTTTTCTGTGTTTATGAAACTAGGATACATGGATCAAGCTACGTCCAGTCAAACCGGTTATTCAGGCAATGTGGCAAGTTTGCCTAGGAGAAGTAAAGAATGGGCAATTGTTTGTATATTGGCAACAAAGTTCCATACAAAACCTGTTATAGATTTTAGATTGGAAGTCGAGATTAATCCCATTATGAAAGATCTGGTCATCAATAGGCGAGCTGTAAAAAAGAAACAGACCAAAAGACAGAAGAAAGAGGTCATAGTCAAAATGGTTGAAATTGTTGGAGAGAATCAACTAGTCTGGTTGGATACTCTAAAGGATGAGATCGCTAAGTTAAAATAAATTCTCAAGTACCTCCCAAAATGTTTTGGACAGTTGGCATCTAAATATGATGAACCCATTTCTAACGGTCTCTCTAAAGAAGGTTAACTGTTATTACAAATCATTTCTCATTTGTAACTGACCTCTAATCCTAGAACGATGAGAAGTCTGAACATTTTGTATTCCAGAAAGAAATATTCTCTCTCTATATATATATTATCTAAGAGAATAAGAAAAGGAGGGGGGATCCTGCCCTATGTGAAGGAATACCTTTGTAAATTTTGGTCTTATTATGAATATATAAATGCAAAGGTAGATTTTAGATTGTTTATGAAAAGATTCTAACTGGCAATGATATGAGTCTTGTCTCTTTTCATAGTATGTGTTTCCTGTGAGCTTATATTTCATTCACATTTCTTCTTGTGTAAATTGAAGGATTAAAGGTCCAGAATTCATCATTCAATTCTCTCGGCTTAATAATTTAGATCATGTTTGTCTCTTTCCGAACTATGTCCAATTTCATTTCTATAATGCTCCAATGTAGTCATGTGTTTCTTTTTCTTCTGACGCCATACAATTTTTTCATATAAACTCAAACTCACTCCTTTCTCCTCTAAATAGTCCTCAGGTCTGTCCATGTATTATTTATTTCTGACTCCATGGCCCAAAGTGTTCCTCTCCTTCCTTGCTAGAAACTTTATAAACATCCCCAAACAAACCAAAACTAGCCACCGATTCCCATATATATACCTAGTCACATGAGAGAGCCCTCTCTGAGTTGAGCAGGCTAGTGCCTCAGCTCTAAAGTTGGTTGAAACAATTACCTCTGTCATTTGTCTATTCAACCCGACAAAATTTACAGAGTGTTAACACAAGCAACTTCCCCTCTTCCATGCCAAAATTAGACTTCTTTGGGTTCAATGAAATGCCAAACTTCCTACATTTTTGAAAATCCCTTCTTAGATGTTTAAGATGTCATTCATTAGAAACTGAATATACAATGATATCATCTAGGTAAATAACAATAAATTTATCTTTCTCATCAACAAAGGCTATATCCATAGCTCTTTGGAAATTTGCTTCAGCATTCATGAGCCCAAAAGGCATCTTTGCATACATGAAGGTGCCCCATGGTGTTGTAAAGGTTGTATTTTCCTGATCATCAAGGTGTACCATGATTTGATTGTACCCAGATAAAGAATCCAACATTGATATTTTTTGATAACCAACCACTTTCTATAGAATGTGATCCATATTAGGTAGTGGTTAATTGTCCTTGAGAGATACCCTGTTCAGATTTCTAAAGTCTACACATAATTTGATCTCTCCACTTTTATTTCTGACAGGTGCCAGATTTTCCACCCACTTAGAAAATATCAGAGATACTATGATCTTGGCTTCAAACAAATTTTTTATCTCTTTTTCAATCAAGGGCAGCAACAAAGGATTGATTCTTATTATTTTCTTCTTGAAAGTTTTAGGATATTCTTTGATTGGAATCACATGCTGAATCACTTTGGTATCATAAAATTTCAGATCTTCATAACTCTAGGAAAAAAAATAAGGAAATTCTTTCATTAAATTGATATACCTTTTCTTAAACTCTAAGATAAGTTTCTTGGACAGCTTGATGATGGTGGGATCTTCCTAAATCCCAATGTTGCAATTTTCTCATCGGGAGGCCTATGACTTCTAGATTTGCTTGAGCCACTCTCCTTATCCAACTTATTTTCTATTCTATTCAAGCTCTGAATTAACTTCATGTTGAAGTCATATTTATGCTCCTTGGCTCTCATAATCCTTTCATTATCATCTTTATGGCTTTGGACATCCTTCTGCAAATTGTTAATGGTCTCTACCATATTCATGTTTTCATCCCTTCCTTCTCCATGTCCATTGGAGTTTGTTCCTTCAATGCCCAAATGGACATCCATCCCTCTAATATCATATTCTTGGTTGTAAGTCTCCTATGAATCTTCCATTCCTCTAGACTCTGTGCTAATCCTAATATGATCTAGTTGTTGTTAACTATGCAAATTGTGCAACCAACAAAACTTTGCCAGGATAATTGTTTCAACAATTTCATGAAAATATGAACCATTCTGGTTCAATAATATATCAGAATTATTTCTTATTATTTCTAAAAAAATGAATGACCATAAAATTTTATGAGTGAATGATTATACTCTACTATCCAATACCTTTCCAATGCCTATTTCCATGCTCAATTCCGAGTCTTGAGCAGAAAGTTATGGTTATTTGAAAATTTCCAATTAATTTTTATGTTCATTCTTCAACTTGGCACAACTCTGCGTTGTAAATATGCATTTTTGCACCTAATCCATTGGAATTTTCTTGGTCTCTCCATTGGGTTTCTTCATATACATATTATGGACACTATGTCCAAGTTTCACCTTTTTCTAGGTTCCGGGTTTCTAGTTACAACCTGTTGAAGTTCTAGGCCAATTCATGTTTTTGGTCTGGAATGCTACAGGTGCCTTATTGTCCATATTAAGCATTTTTAACATGCCCATAAATTTAATTGAGATTTTGGACTGTATTCTATGGTTCAATATCTTTCCATTGACTACTCTTTCACCTCAATCTGATTTTGGAGCAGCAAGTTATGGCTCTTGGAAGTTAGTTGGGTCTTAACATTTACCCTCCATTGTTTGTGATGTAACTTTCTCATGAAATCTTTGTTTGACGAACAATTTACACCATTAGAAATCTCTCTCCGAGCTCTTTTATTTGAGCTGAAAAGACATATATGTTGATACACTTTTTTCTCGTGGTTTTTGCATTGCTAAAAACGCTCTTAAGGGCCTCAAAAATGCACTGAAAAAGATGACATTCAAATGATATAAAACATCATATAAAACCATTGGCTTATGTTGTTGTTCACCCTCCAGATGACTTTCCGCGCACAAAATTCATCTTGTACACCTATATATAGAATGAAAATCAACACTACAAGGTAATTCATGCTTCATGAACTTATAACCACTGTGCATCACTTCTCTGTCATGCCAATAACCGACGCGCACTACTTTTGTGTCGCGGGCCAATATCCACCATGCAAAATTTTGGTTATTGCACTATTACCCATTGCGCACAAATTTTGTATCGCGCATTTATATTTCGTGCACATTTCACTCTACGCGCTGCACCATGCCAAATTTTGGTACACCCCCACCGCGCACCATTAACTAAATCATCGTGTGACAACATATCCCCACATTGCGCGTGCACCAACCAAACTCCTTTGCACTCTTCCAATACTACGCACACCACACGCATCATTATTATGTGTGTGTACACCACATGCACCTTATTATGTGTATGCACACTGCACAATTCTAAATTTAGCGTGCACAACCGCACACCAACATTTTTCCGCGTTGCACCAAAATTTAGTGCGCGCACCCGCACACCAACATTTTTCTGCGCGGTGATAAAATTTAGCGCGTGCACCCGCACACTAACATCTTTATGTGTGGTACCAAAATTTATCACGAGCACCCGCACGCCGACATTTTTCCATGCGGCACCAAATGTTAGCGCGCGTGCCCTCACGCCAATATTTTTCCACGCAGTGCCCAATTTTTACATATCACAAGATTTTTACTACACAACATGCATTTTTAGTGTGCCCACATGTGCACATTCATTTTTATGCGCATCAATTCCTCATGAATTTCGTTGCAAACATTGGGGCTTTTGGCTTAAATTTTTTCCCAATTTACGATAGACATTATGCAACTATGAAATTTGTTCAATTTCACCCCGACAACACCATTTCATCCTATGCAACAACAAATCGTTGTGGGTTGACATTTATGGAACGCATTTACCCAAAATCAATTCACAAATTGAGAATTTTATTTACTAATCTCGCTCCATCTGTAATGGCTTCACTGTAACTTCAAAATTGACCAATTCCAGGTCTGAATTTGTTAGAACAGATATTAAACAAATAATATCTCGCCACTTGGCTGAATTTCTCCACTTTCTCATAAATGTAAAAACAAATATTGGGGCTTTTGCCAATTTCGTGACATTGTTTCTAAAATTTACCATGGATGCTCTGTAACTTGAAATTTGGCCACCTCGAAATCAATCCTCTGTGAAATTTTTCTTCAACTCAACTTGTTCGACCCATCTAGGCTCAGTGTTGAAAAATGAAGCTCTAATACCATATTGTAATGTCCTCAGCCACCGATGTCGGGCCACAGTACACGAGAGAACTCTTCCGTTCTTTGTGCAGAACATACTGTAGCATACCCAACATCCAACGGAGCTATGCCACATAATTTTTTTGAACTGCATGCAATTAAAACATACACACACAACACACTTGCAGAAATTTATATATAAAATGTAAACATACAAATACATTACGAACATGCATGGATTCATACTGAAATAACAATAAACATATACATGCAACATATACATGAAATACCTATAAACATACAGACAATTATAACCACGCATAGGATAAACCCATAAAAATAAACACGTAAATAACAATGCATCATGTAAATTTATCACACATTTAACACTCATATATGTAAGACTATCACCAACTGTGTGGAGACCTTCCACAAACCTCCTAGCCTTAGACCACACTGCTCATCACTCTTAGCAGTGGGTCACTCCCAAGTTGGGACTAAACTCTACCCGGGTAAAGGGATTCCTAACCAAGCTAATGGATCTCAGACAACATGAAAGGCTTTGTCATAGGTGCCAACTCAAAATAACATCCTATAGTCCCTCATTCCCCACATGCATGTCCCGCCCAAGGAAGTGTGCCTCTTCTCTGCTCAAAAGTCCTTCGGTTGCCCCACTTCCTTTCTGGGCTTCAGCAACAGGCCAAACAGGAAGTCTCAGAGCCCTATAGTTATATTTTAGCACCTTTAGGAAAACAATTCCCAACAATTATCTCACCCAGAGAGAAATTTCTTACGGTCCTAACAACCCACCTCTTCAATATACCATGGGCTTGACAACCCACTTCTCCTGTCCCGCTCCCAAGCTAACCAGCTACATAAAGAGGTATGACTATGGATACAAGTTCAGGTACATTGATAGAAAGGTATGAAGGATAACTGACTCCGTGAGTGAAAATGGTCCTCCAATCATGGCCGAATGATGGAAGAAATTGATGGGAAATGAACTAAGTCAAAAATATATGTATGCATGTCCCCAACTTGACACCTGTCATGTTGGGAGCTACTTTGGCCCACTTGTCCCCATCCTTCGAACTTAGAATAAAATAATTATCCATACTTTATGTTTAAGAAATATTAATATAATATTCCTTCTTGGCTTAATCTCCCTAGATTAGCCCTTTTCCTTATCTTTTATCCCCCACCCCCTTTCCCTAACTAGTGGAGTTTAGTCCCCCATACTCATTTATCATGGTCAGTCTGCCCGCAATGATGTATTTTATATTAATGATGAGATGTATACAAAAATAGGCACACTGGCCTTTAGCATCTAGGCTCTCCGACCTAATCATCACAAAACTGGATCACCAGCCTATAAAACACAACATATACACAAAGGATCAATGGCCTCAAAATCACATGCACTTAAGTTGTTACGCGTGGTATCCTAGAATGTGCACACTTCCTCCTTTTACTGTGCAGTACATGCACGCACTATGCCATGAAAGGTGCATACAAAAATGATATGAAACAACTCGCCAGCTTAAGTACATTTTCATTTACATTACAATTGGGTTCGGCCTAGGGATATTACATTCAGACTCTCTAAACATGAAAAACCCATGAGTTTTCTATCTTTGGAATCGTAAAACAGGCATCAAAAAGCCCATATGGGACCAAAACACTCCTTCCTAGGGTTTGTTAAAATTATTTCGAGGGACTCATCCTCCTCAATCTTGCGTAAAAATAAAGAGATACTCGCCAGAAATGGTGGGGGGGAATTGGGAAAGAATGTTATATCTGTATTTGTGTTAGTGGCAACAAGTTGCTCTTGAACATGAAACCCCTCTTCATCATTGTATCTGGGTTGGGAAATCCATTTTCCTCTCATTTAACCATCTACAATTCCATATGTTGGGTCCTCCTTGAGTCAATGTTTCCAAGACGATTGTCGTGTCGTTCATATGTTCAAGAGAAGTTTAACCTAAATAAGCCTTCTATCAAGTTGACCATCTGTAGTCCTTAATATATTACCATGTCTACCTTCCCTGAGTCAGTTATGAATCACTTCATACTTTGATATACTTAAAATTGGTTACATATTTTATGTCATTGATGGGGGATACATTAATTCCCTCCTGTGACGAGCCTTTTCTTGTCGAATTCAACTCATTATCCAGGAACTAGACTTAGAAATCATTTAGTACCTTGGAACCTGGATGCCTCAATGGTAGGTGTCCTTTCTTTCAATAGTGGGTTCACATAACTGGCCCCTGATTGGAAGATTCCATAGAGTGATCGACTTCAACTCATTTATTCACATTTGTTGATTTGTACTAGGCTACCTTGGGAGTCATTGACATCAATGGTGATTTCCCTCGCACTTGTTAACGATATCAATTAATGATAGGTAATCAAGTGGTTTCTACCATGTTCGAATTCAACACCTATAATCACATGGCTAGATTCGTAGTTCGAGACGATGTAAATGAAGACCTTGGATCTCACCACATTAGTCCAGGTTCTGATGGAGTGTTAATAAGTCTGTACTAACACATAGATCCACTATGTATCTCTCATGCCTATGTCCAAATTTGAATTTTTAGAACATAGATCCATAGTGTATTTCTCATGGCTATGTTGAATCATGATGACATGGATCCACAATGTATGTTTGGTGGCCATGAATCACTTGACACTTATGATTAGAGTCATGTGTGGTCTGAGTATGGGAATGCCTACCTCAGAAGATGGTATATTATTTTACATATTCTTGATTGTTTGCAGGTTCCCGATGGATGCGCTTCTTGTTTTTGACACACATATTCTACAAAGTATTTTAGTTTTCACAGGTTCCAACTTCATACTTTGGGGGCCATTTTGTTATACATTATTTTGGTCATTGTTGGGACCACACATTGTACCTTTTTGCTCATACTTTTTTCCATTATTGTACCCTTCATCACCTGTATTTAGACTCATATTATCACTTCATCTTATCACTCAAAGGTATACAACGTCCTTTCTCATCACTATATGTTTAATTTGTTTTGCATAATACTTTACATTACTTTTTGACCTAACCATTGATTAGAAGTGCATAAGTGTCCATATTTGCAGAATAGTATTCAAGGCCGATGCTGAAACACAGAACTATCCAAGGCGTTGTTGAACCGATGCTGAAACACGGAAGCTGCTACACAATCCGAGAACGCACATGCTGAACGGAGCTGCTACACAGTCCGAGGATGCATATGCCGAAACACGAAGCAGCTACATGGTTTGAGGATGCAGATGCCGAAACACGGAGCTGTCACTCAGCTCAGAAATGCAGATGCTGAGACACAGTGGATATCGCCACGATGCTGAGACACGAGCCTTGACAGTTAGCAGTCAAGGCCGACACAGTCAAAGGACGCGATTCACGTGGCTGAACAGCCCGTGAATCGCGATGCTGAAACAGCATCAGCA
>ML791374.1:82885-101699 GCA_009831015.1 Picea engelmannii
TACTACAACACTAAGTGCTTTTGGAATTGAGCATATATAGTGCGCAGCTATCTTTGAAACAAAAGACTTCCCTGGGTTGATAATTTATGTTTCACTTGGTTGTTTGAAATTAATTAAGCAATTATAGTGACCAACAGTCATCATCCTATGATTAATTGACGATATGTGCATAACTCATTTCTATGTTCCATGAAGTTACTAAAATGAGACTTTCTCCATGAGAAAAGTGGATCATCTTTCTTTCTTTACAAACCGTATCAAAGGAGGTTGTCACATCCTTCTAAATGATTTGGGTGCGATGATGCTTGATTGTCACATGTTGCACCAAAAATGGATTGTGGCGTCACCGCAGGCTACTTATGCATAGGGTGCGATGATGCTCAAACAAGAGGAAAAGATGAAATTCACGAAAGTTCTAGAAGGGAATCTTATAGAAGATGAGGTGTCCTCCGATCGATTTGGATCTTACTCACTTCTTTGATTTAGTTGGATCGTCCTAATCTCCTCATCCATCCCTCTTTCACCCTATATAAATAGGGATCTCTCATGGGAAAGGCTAGGTTGGCTTATGCATGAAGAATTCTGTTGACGATTGTAGTTGTGATAGCTTTTCTTTAGCTTTCCAAGTCAGGTTGTGAATTCTCTTCATCAAAATAATTGGAGAAAAGGTGTGTGTGTTGAAGCAAAGGGCCATTGGAAGGGACCTTGCAACATAAAGGAATGGGTTGTATTCTCCACTTTCATTCAATATAATGCATTAATACATTTCTTCCTTATAAAGGTGTCTCTACGTTTATTGTATAACTCCTTGATATTATACATAGAATTCATTGGATATATATATCATTGTTCTCTCTCTTTGTTGTTTTGTGATTCTTAACAAGTTCACCATCCCACAAATCCAAATATGGAGTAGGGACGACACTAGTGAGGATCGAACGTCGTTTAAATTGTATGACATTTTCCCCTCTCTGAACTAGTTTATATGATAATGAAATCTAAGGAGAAACTTGTATTCTGCCCAGTTTTGTTTTAGCTTCTTGTTGAAGTTAGGGAGATTAGTTTGTGTCCACACTTAGTAATTTGTCCGATAACAGATTCTCTCTTGGAAGTTTAGGGCTCTTTGTAGAGTTGATATGAGGCAGATCTGTTGATGTTCAATACTGGTTCATAGTTGGTTATATTGGCATAATCTTTAATACATGGTTGGAGTCTATTTATGAGAGATATGGCACATCTTGTTTGAGGTATGTTTTGTGAGATAAATGTTAGCTCGTGAGATTGTATTAGTTGTTCAGTATTGTTGTATATATCATATTTGTTGAGGGATATTGTTGGTATTTTTTTGTTGATATTTGGAATATGGATATTGGTATTCATGTTGTGTATGTGAGATATATATTGATGATGTTAGTTTGAGGCATTCTATTGTGATCATGAACATGAGATCCATGATATCATATCTTATTTAATAAAGGAGATAGGTTGATGTGATAGGTTGTTGTGATAGGTTATGTTGTGCATAGTTGTTTCACTTGTGATTGTACAAGTTGTGTGAGTGATTGATGTACATGGTTGATAATACATGTTTATTGGTACAGATTATGATAGGATATGGGTTGGGTTCCTCAGATCTCAGTTGGTGTTGAGATATACAAGTTGGCTCATGTATTGAGAGTTGGTACTCTCTTGGATTTGGTGCTCTTTTCAGTTGGTGCTAATAAAACCAAGAGATTGTAGTGTCCTGTAACAACATAATACAAAAGATTACACATATATCTGGTGTTCTTTGTGTTCATTATGGTGATGGTTTAATTTTCTCTATTAATCATGAATGGTGTTGTTATATGCAAGTAACTAATTTTGAATGAATAATAATATTTTAAGTGGTTTCTAACAAAGTTTTGAAAGAAGTGTAAAAATATCCCTAAACTAATTCACCCCCCCTCTCATTGTGGTTGGTGTGTCCAACAATTGGTATAAGAGAAGGCCTTCTGTAACACTCATTCATTTGAAGCTGTAACACCCTGATACCATACTATAACACCCCCTTTCCATTAGCTGGGAAGGTGCTAATTCAAGGAATAACAATCTCATGCTTAGTTATATATATATATATATATATATATATATATATATAATTGAAACATCATCTGGTACTTATATTTGAAAATGATGGTAATTCCACCAACCAGGTGTAGGCCTTCCGTGAACCTCCCAGCCTTAGACCGCACTACTCATCAATCTCAGTAGTAGGTCACCCCCGATATGGGACTAAGCTCCACCCCAAGACAAGGAATCCTAGGCTAGGCTGAGGTTACAGGGAAAACACACGGGCACAAGGAAGGAATTCTCTCCCAAGAACCACTCATACTCACTACCCATAGACTCTCCTTCCCCACATGCCTGTTCCACCCCAGGAGTATACACCTTCTCTGTCACCTAGATAGTCCTTCGGCTGCTAACCTCCCTTGCCTTGGGTTTCAGCAATAGGCCGGACCAGAATTCTCCGAGCGTTGTGGCAGCTACAGGGTTCCTTCCAGGAGCTCTCTCTCCTTCCTCAGCACACTCTCTCACCCGAAGAGTGTCACTCACAGGACAAGCAACCTGTTCTTCCAACTTCAACCACCTCTCTCAACTAGAGAGAGTGTTGCATGACTGGCCAACAAGCCACACAGAGTCAAACACTACACGTCCACCACATTCAACGGGAATTCAGACACGAACACCCCTGAGAAGCAACAGACAGGTGCAATAGCATAACCAGGCTTAGCATGGATGGGACACTTTCATTTTCTCAATCCGACAGCATGGGATAGACTCAGGCTCTGGTTCTCAGGGATGCGTGACAAGTTGTCTACACAGGGGTCAACTCAGACTTAACGGTTCACAATCGAAGGGGTGTACCAGCCTTCCAGAAGAAAATATAGACACATGCCTTTTTTCTTCAGAGTGCACGATGGTATGTCTTGCAGAGGTTAGACCGGTTCACGCTCAGACGGTCAGGTAGAATGGAGGAACCCCCAACATGGCTCATCTTAGCCATTTTATTTGCATGCACCTAGGTTGACACTTGTCACCCATGCAAATGCATGCATTCCTTCAGCATGTGTTCTTTCCATTCAAAAGTTGTTTGTCCTTCCAAACAAACTTAGGATAAACCATATTATTCAGATGTCTTTTGGAATAATATTAAAATATTATTCCCTAGACTTAAGCCCCTAGACTTAGCCCCCTAGGCTCAACACTTAGCCCCTCTTCCCACCTTCCAGCCCCTAATCCCTTTCCGACTCTATGGAAGCTTATTCCCCCATCACTCATTCATCATGGTAGGTCTGCACACGGTGGTGTTTATATTTTATTACGGTTTCGCATCAATACAGGTACAAAATCAAGCTCTTGGCCTTCAACACTTAGGCTCTCTGGCCTAACAATCACATAAGCCCACTATATTATATAAACTTGGCTCACCAGCCTATAAAACATATTTACAATTCATTTCATAACAAGATTTACAATAGGGCTCAGACTTGGGGACATTACAATCCCCCTCCCCTTATTTCTGCACTGTCCTCAATGCAAATTTACACTGCATCTACAAGCTTTTCAAAATTTTCAAAAAGATGCGGGTACTATGCCCGCATAACATCTTCATGCTCCCATGTCGCATCCTTAGGACTGTACCAGGTCCACTAGACCTTTACAATCTCTATGGCTCGATTCCAGAGCTGTCTACTTTTCCTGTCCAATATGCGCATAGGATGCACTTGCAGGACACTTTTTGGTTCCACCTAAATCACATTCCAATCGATAACATGATTAGCATCAGGTATATATTTCTTGAGCAGTGAAACATGAAACACATTATGTATAGTCATAGATGTAGGTAATGCAAGCATGTATGCAATTGGCCCAATCCTTTCCAAGATTTCAAAAGGCCCACAATATCTTGTTTCCAACTTGGTGCAACTTCCCAGCTTCAGGGAACTCCTGTTAGTTTTCACTTTCAGGAAAACATGATCACCCACTTTGAATTCTCTGTGGGTTTTGTTCTTATTAGCATAACTTTTCTGCTTGTCCTGGGCAACTTTCAAATTCTGTTTAATTTTTATCATTTGGTCCTCCATATCCTTGAGCAACTCTGGTCCAATTACTGCTCTATCAACTGAATTATCCCAGCTCATTGGAGTATTGCACTTTCTTCCATAAAGTGCTTCAAATGGGCTCATCTTCAACGATGCATGATACCCATTATTGTAGGTGAATTCTACCAAGTGCAGGTAGTCTTCCGATCTTGATGGTTTGTCCATCACGTACATTCTAATCATGTCCTCTATTACTCTGTTCACGCTCTCTGTCTGTCCATTAGACTCGGGATGATACGTTGCACTAAAATTTAGATTCGTTCTGAATCCCTTGAACAGTCCTTTCCAGAAATGCGAGGTGAATTTCGGGTCCCTATTAGACATAATCGTCTTAGGAATTTCATGCAAGCGTGAGACTTCTTTCAAGAAAATATCGGCAACATCTACTGCCTTGTGAGTGGTTTTTAGTGGAATGAAATGGGCATTTTTTGTAAGCTTGTCCACCACCAACATGATCGAATCATGCTACTTTCTTGTTCTGGGCAATCCTGTAATAAAATCCATCTTCACCACTTCCCACTTCCACTCAGGAATGGGTAAAGGCTACAACAACCCTGCTGGGTGCCTATGCTCAGCCTTAACTTTCTAGCACTTCATACATCTGGCAATGTATTCAACGATCTCTCTCTTCATACCTAGCCAAAAATAATGGCCCTTGACTGCTGCCACAGTCTTCTGATATCCTGGATGTCCAACATAAGTCACTTTATGCATTTCTTTTAGAATCAAAAGTCTCAAATCCTGGACATTAGGTACATACACTCTGTTTTTGTACATAAGTATACCATCAGCTCACAAGGTGTAACTTTCCTCTTTCTGTGGTCTCTCACGCTACTGTAGCTTTGCTACCAAGTCTCTATACTGCAAATCGGCACTTGCAGCTTCCAAAATTCTATCCTTAATATCTGTCCTATACATGCTAATGGTTGTAGCATGCAATTCATGCACCTTTCTGCTAAGTGCATTAACCACCTTGTTTTCCTTCCCTTTGATATGCTTGATATCAAAGTCGTATTCACACAGAAAATCCAACCACCTACTTTGTCTAGCGTTTAAGGTTGGCTACTCAAACAGATATTTCAGACCATGGTGGTCTATTCTCAGTTTAAATCTTCTTCCCATGAGGTAATGTCTCCATTTCCTCAGAGTGTGGATGATTGCTGCCAGCTCCAAATCATCAGTGGCATAATTCTTTTCATGCTCTTTCAATTTCCTAGACTCATAACAGATTACAAATCCATCTTGGCTAAGAACTCCTCCCAACCCTTCCTTACACGCATCTGTGCATACCATGAAGTCCATATTTGGATTTGCAATCCTCAGGATTGGAGCGCTGGTTAACATCTGCTTCAATCATTGAAAACTCTCTTCACACTCTTTAGTCCATTGAAATGTTTTCTCCTTCCTTTGCAAGGAAGTGATAGGGTGAGATATCCTTGAGAACCCTGTTATAAACCTTATGTAGTAGCCTTCCAGACCCATAAAGGATCTAACTTCTTCCACATTCCTTGGCATTGACCATTCTTGGATGGCCTCAACCCTCTCAGGATCCACGATGATCCCTTCCTCTAAAATAATGTCCCCCAAGTAATGGATTTGTATTTGATAAAATGAGCATTTACTCAACTTGGCATACAACTGGTGTTCTCTCAACACTTGTAGCACCATCCTCAGGTGTTTTTCATGCTCTTCCTCTGACTTGGAATACACTGAGATGTCATCCAGGAAGACTATGAAAAACTTGTCTAAATAGTTCCTGAATACACCATTCATCAAGCACATAAAAACAGCAGGTGCGTTTGACAGTCCAAATGACACCACTGTGAACTCGTAATGACCGTACCTTCTTCTAAAGGCGGTCTTGCTGATATCCGCATCCTTTATTCTTACCTAGTGATATCCTAATATGAGATCTATCTTCAAAAATATTTTCTCACCCTTCAGCTGATCGAAAAGATCATCGATCCTCAACAGAGGATACTTGTTCTTGACAATTACCTTGTTCAACTGTCGAAAATCAATGCACAACCTCAACGTCCCATCCTTCTTCTTCATGAACAGGACCAGGGCACCCTAAGATGACATGCTAGGGTGAATGTACCCCTTCTTTAGAAGCTCTTCGATATGTAATTGCAACTCTTTCAGCTCTGGCGTACTCATTCTATAAGGAGCTTTCGACACTGGAGCTGCTCTAGGCATCAAAATTATAGAACAATCGATGTCTCTCTCTGGAGGTAGTCCAGGTACCTCTTGAAATACATCCTTGAAATATGTGAGTACCTCATGGTCTCCAATTATTGATAATTCATCTCTGGATGCTTCCTCCACATGGGCTGCAAATAATTGACAGCCTTTCCTGTAACACTTCTTCAACTGCATGGCTGAGATTTCTCTAACAACCACAGCTCTGGGAATTCCTTGGACTATTTTTCGATTTCCCTCCTCATCCAGGCATGTAAACCTCTTGTTATGATAGTCCAGGAGGGAATGGTGTTGGTCCAACCAGTCCATCCCAATTAAGCAGTCATAAGAGCCTAAAGGCAGAATATTCAATTCAACCTTAGTGCTCAATCCTTTCATGTCCATAGGACAGGACTTAATCAACTCAGTGACTTTACTCTTGTTTCCTGTAGCCAACTGCACTAACCAAGACCTTTCATGTTTGCTTCTTGATAAATTCAAACTTTTCACCACCCTAGGACCTACATAACTATGGCTAGCCCCAGAATCAATTAAAATAATAAATGGTCGGTTGTTGATCATACCTTCCACTTCAATCATGTGCGATTGAAATTATACTTGCTTCTTGTCTAGGGCTATGTATATCATTGGCATCCTGCTACCCATATCCTCCACTGTTTAAGCTTGCTGAACATTGTGGATAGCTCTCTCTTTATCTTTTCTGTGGGGGAAGTCCCTGTACCTATGGTTCCCTCTACAGTCCCAACACTCCATAGGTGGTGGTCTTGGCATTTTCTCACCCACTTCAGCCTTCCTGGGCTCTCTGAAAGATGGTTGTCCCTGAGGACTGTTTCTGAAAAAGGGACGCTTGTTTCCCTTCTGCCTCTGCTCTTTCTTGAACTTCTTCTGATCATCCCAAGCCTTCCGAAAAGTAGGCCTTTCTCTTTGTTGTTCATATAAGCATTTTTCCCTTCTTATTGTTTCTTCCATAGTCTTATGATCATCATATTGAATCTTGTCACCAATAGTAGGTGGAATTCCACTTAGATATCTTTGAATCTTGACAGCCTCATCGTTGATGAATGGAACATATTTCAGTAGTTCCAAAAACCTTCGTTCGTATTCATTGATGGTCATGCTGCCCAACTTGAGTTCAAAGAACTCCTTCATCTTTCTGTCATAGTACCTTTTGGTCGGGTATTTCTTCTCAAAATACCTCTTGAAATCCTTCCAAGTGATATCTTTCTCTCTGATATGCTGCACCTGCACAAATTGATCCCACCACATGGATGATTTTCCCTTTAGTTGATACATTGCAATTCTTCCTTCTGCATAAGGGGAATAAATCTACAATTGGAAATATTTCCTCATGCCTAGCATCCATGTTTCAACATCTTCCTCCTTCTTTTGTTCTCCATTGAACGTTGGAGGCTTGATCTTGTTCATATCTCCTTTCAATTCATCCCTTCCAGATGTTCGGTGTTTTCTAGTAGGGGACGGGCTTGAACTACTGTGCGCTTCCCTACTGGAATGCTTTGGGGAGTGACGATGATTTTTTCTACCACTCCTCGATCTTCTTCTTCTCTCAGGGGTCTTGCGACTCTCTGTCTTGCTTGAGCCACTCCCCTTCTCCAACTTCCTTTCTATTCTTTCCAGGCTCTTCAACATTTTTAAGTTGAATTCTCCCTGCTGATCCCTGACCCTCATGAGCCTTCGGCTATTAGCTCAGTGATCCCGGGCATATTTCTGCAATATTTCAATGAGTTTCATCATATGTCCTTCCTTATTCATCTCTTTTCCATTCCCATTATATTTTGATCCTTCGACTCCCAAGTTGACATCCCTTCCTACCCTTTTGTCCTCTGTTTCGGAGGCAATCTGTACCTTTTCCATTTCTATAACCAGTGTAAATTCACGTTTGGCCTAACACTCGTTGAACTCTACACACACAATGTGCAATCAACCTAAGTTTTTCAGGCCCTTAAACCTTCAAGAAACTTACAACACTCATAAACCAACATGAACTAGAAAAACGTTTTGATTCCATTAAGTTTTCTAAGCTCTGTTTGGCTCTGCAAATTTTGGGACTTTTGGTTTCAGGGTCTCAGTCCACAAGACACTCATACTCGCTTTTGGGTGATATGTCCCTCTTTCTCCCTACCCTCGTAACCAAAGGCACCTTTCACAACTTCGCGATCTCGCGAGTTCGCGAGTCGAAGACCCTCTACTCTTCTTCCTCCAAACGCCGATACCTGAGATGCGATATGGGTATGGATCCCTCCTCTCTAGTGCTTGCTACATATAAATGTAGGCTAGGGCTAAGTGATAGCACCTCTCGCAACTCACGACTTCACGATTTGGAGTGTTGAGCCCTCGTGCTCCTCCTTTGTGAATCCCGAAATCTTGATTTACTTTACCCTCCGGGCCCACTTATCACAACTGTCTCTACATATATAGTGGCGAGTGGCACCCTCAGGAGGGTCCACGTTATCTATGGTGATTTCATCAAGTCCCACCATGCTCACTTTTCTTTCGTCCCACTGGCATGTGGTACACACCCATGTGTCCACGTCCATTCCAAGTGAAATCCAACGATTAGACCTTTCTCAAATCTACGACGCAGATCCTTTCGACATTTCAGGGTTTCAGGTATCGGGATTTCATGCATCCACACCTCTCGAACTTTCGTTTTTCGAAATCCCTAAATTACTGTCTATCCCTCCACTTTATCCAATGGTCAAGTTCCTATCTTACGATCTACGGTGTAGATCATTTCATAATTTTGGGTTTCACTATTTTGTGACTTGCAAAAACAAGGTTCTTCCCTTTTGGTTTCCTGGGTGCTGAAACATTGTTTGGCAGCCACGTGTTCCCCCTGATGGACGGTCCCGACAAATTAAGGGTTTCGTGTATCGCGATTTCCACGTTCCTCTACATCTCGAAAGGGTTTTAAGCCCTGTGCATGTTCTCCAGATCTAATGTTCGTGAGGGTTCTCCTTTCCTCCCGAATAGATCCTACGACTCCAACACCTCCTGCATTGAACTCTCTCTCTCTCTCTCCCGGTGGCCATATACCACACCGGCTATGGATTCTAAAATACTGCTAAACCTCTTGAGCTTGGTAACATGGTCAAGTAACTCCTTGACACTCAGGAGCATTCAAAGGTCTGAAATTGATCCTCTAGACACAATTTCTCCTCAAACCCTCGGTCCAAAGACCACTCAATTGGCCCATCTAGGCTCAGCGTCGAAACCTTGGCTCTGATACCATACTGTAACACTCATTCATTTGAAGTTGTAACACCCTGATACCATACTGTAACGCCCCCTTTCCATCAGCCGAGTAGGCGCTACTTCATGGAATAACAATCTCATGCTTAATTATATATATATATATATATATATATATATATATATATATATATAATATATATGACATGCATTTAAAATAGGTTAAACACATTTAAACTCAGAGTGAGCATAAGAATTACTGTTATTATAAATAAGCAATGGCTTTAACATTAATTCATATGCACAATAGATTACATGATAATTATAAATCCATAGACATGCAGTAACATAATTGAAACATCATCTGGTACTTATCATTGAAAACGGTGGTAATTCCACCAACCAGGTGCAAGCCTTCCATGAACCTCCTAGCCTTAGACTACGTCGCTCATCAAGCTCAGCAGTAGGTCACCCCGGAGCTAGGACTAAGCTCCACCCCAAGGCAAGGAATCCTACGCTAGGCTGAGGTTACAAGGAAAACACACGGGCACAAGGAAGGAATTCTCTCCCAGGAACCACTCATACTCACTACCCACAGACTCTCCTTCTCCACATGCCTGTTCCACCCCAGGAATATACACCTTCTCTGTCACCTAGAATGTCCTTCAGCTGCTAACCTCCCTTGCCTTGGGTTTCAACAACAGGCCGGACTAGAATTCTCTGAGCTCTGCGGTAGCTATAGGGTTCCTTCCAAGAGCTCTCTCTCCTTCCTCAACACACTCTCTCACCTGGAGAGTGTCGCTCACAGGTCAAGCAACTTGTTCTTCCAACTTCAACCACCTCTCTCACCTGGAGAGAGTGTTGTACGACTGGCCAACAAGCCACACAGGTTCAAACACTACACGTCCACCATAGTCAATAGGAATTCAGACACGAACACCCCCGGGCAACAACAGATAGGTGTAACAGCATAACCATGCTTAGCAGGGATGAAACACTTCCATTTTCTCAATTCGACAGCATGGGATAGACTCACGCTCTGGTTCTCAGGGATGCTTGACGATTTGTCTATGTAGAGGTCGACTCAGACTTAAGGGTTCACAATCGAAGGGGTGTACCATCCTTCCAGAAGAAAATATAGACACAAGCCTTTTTGCTTCAGAGCGCACGAGGGTATCTCTTGCAGAGGTTGGACCGGTTCACGCTCAGACGGTCAGGTAGAATGGAGGAGAAGCCCCCAACATGGATCATCTCAGCCATTTTTTTTGCATGTGTCTGGGTTGATACTTGTCACCCATGCAACTTCATGCATTCCTTCAGCATGTGTTCCTTCCATTCGGAAGTTATTTGTCCTTCCAAAAGAACTTAGGATAAAACATATTATTCACATGTCTTTTGGAATAATATTAAAATATTATTCCCTAGACTTAAGCCGCTAGACTTAGCCCCCTAGGCTCAACACTTAGCCCCTCTTCCCACCTTCCATCCCCTAATCCCTTGCCCACTATGCGGAAGCTTATTCCCCCATCACTCATTCATCATGGTCGGTCTGCACGTGGTGGTGTTTATATTTTATTACTGTTCTGCATCAATACAGGTACAAAATCAGGCTCTTGGCCTTAAACACTTAGGCTCTCTGGCCTAAAAATCACATAAGCCCACTAGATTATATAAACTCATCTCACCAGCCTATAAAACATATTTACAATTCATTTCATAACAATATTTACAATAGGGCTCAACATTGGGGACATTACACCTTCACTATAAGCCTTACAATATTGAAGGATATTTGTGGACACACAAATGGATGAACATACCAATGGAGTTCCATTCTTTGATGAGACAGATTACACAACATGGAGAATAATTATGAAAGGGTATTTAAATTTAAAAGGAACATGTGTTTCGGATATAGTTGTTGTTGGACCAGATCGTTCGAAGAATCAGTCAAAAATTGTAGCAAAGAATAAAAATGCACTAGAATTCAAGACCATCTTAAACAGACTCCCAATTTCTTTCAAAGAAAGCATTGGCAAAGTAACTCTGCCAAGGACCTATGGTTGAAGCTAGAGAAGGCATATCAAGACTCAGTCATCAATGAAAGTAAAGACTCTCATGTTTTCAATAATTCTAAGTGCAATGATGTTGAATGTTCTCCTACAAATGAAGAAGAAGATCTAGAAGTAGTTTGTGTAGAATCAACTAACAATTATATTGTAGATGAATAATAATATTTTTTGAAGCTTAAAGAAAACCTTATAGACGATCTAGAAGAAGTTAGCAATGAAATAGGAGATGATTCAGATACTTTTGAGGATCTTGAAAGAATTACTAAGGAATCCCTAGATAAGCACAAAATACATTTCATGGCACTAAAACAATTCCTCAAGAAACAAGAAGAAAGTGAAACAACCAAGCAAAGGACTCAATTAGAAGAAAAATAAGAAGAGATCGAGAGACTAAACAATGAAATAATTAATCAATCAGAAGAAAAGAAGAAGTTAGATGATGAGCTTAGAAAAATCCTTGAATATATTAAACAAACAAAAGAAATAAATGTAAATTTGAAGATCCAACTTGAAGAAGCCAAAAGGATAGAAGAACTATTGAATAATCAAGTAAATGAAAAGAAAGAATCATTCCACAAGCTGGAAGCAGAACTAGTTGAACTCAGAAGGAAAGAAGAGAAGTAAAAAAGGTTCATGAACAACTCAACAATATTGGATGGAATCTTGGATTGCCAAAGATCAAAAATTGATAAATCAGGTCTTGGATACAACAAGGAAGCAACACATTCTAAATCTATCACTGTTGATTAGTTGGGTGGGTTGTCATTGATGTCAACCCTTGAAGAAAGTCTGGTAGAGAATTCTGGTAGCACAAAGGTTTGGGTAATGGACCTTAGTTTGTTTTATGGATTGTTGTACCCCTAAATTTCACCAGACATGCATACATGGCATCACGCCATCTTACTTCCTATCTTTTCCAAGCCATCATTGAACAACTCTTCTAAAAAAACCATTTACTTGAAGATGTACGTGCCCAACACCACTATTGCCTGTGTACACTCACAAAAATCACGACAAATAAAAATTGCAAAGGGATATGGTATTTTGGGTCGTTACTAATCATTTGACCACCTATAGTCGGTCACCCAACTGAATACTTAGATTTTTGGCCTATAAAAGAAGGTGTTAGGGTTCCATTTCAGAAATAAGCACAAGAGAAAAGAAACTCTTATCGATATTGAGAGGGGGGTGAATCAGTATCAAGTACAATTTAAAAACATTTTTCACCTTATAATTAAACCATTCAATTATATCCAATGAGAAATGAACAATAGTATAAGAGTTACGCCAATACACCACAATACACCATGCACAATATATGAGAAATAATCAATAGATTTTGTTCAAGGGAAGTAATGACTTTTCAAGGTAGCTACAAATTACAAATGTAAAGGAAGGGATAAACCTCTAAGAGGAAGATACAATTCTCAAATATCAAGAGAGAGTTGAACTCTCCATCCTTTCCCCTTCCTTCCACCCAAGAATATATGAGAGATAATAAAATTTTACATTAAATCATCACCATCAACCAATCATCACATAGAACCTGATAATGCTTCTTGAGACTTCTTCAATTTCTGCAATTCTTCAGTTCTTGGAGTACTCTGATCCTATAGATAATATTACTCAATGTATTCTCTGAAACTCCTCCAATTTTCACTCCTTGAATCCTCCCCAAAAAGATGTTATAGAAAGAATGGTAGACTTTATTCAATTCTGGTCTATTCAGAAGAGTGAACTTTTACAGAATGCCCCACACTCAATAATTAACATCCAATTCTAAAACTCACATGCACGAAACCAAAGTCTGTACTCTTTCCAATGAAATTTGGATTCTCGACGAAGAAGTTATCACTGTTTTACCCGGAACACCTGTTTATTGACTAGCATTAAGACTAGTTACAAACCCTATCGTCCACAGAGTGTATCTCCATAATTATAGAGAATAAAGAGCTGAAATTTTTACCAGAGGTACCTTGATATGTCTTCTCATTACCATAGCGATATCACCATCTGAATCGTTCTAGCAAAAATGGTAATATGACTTGAAAATAACATACCTTAGAAAACATCACCAAAAGACTTCATCCTCCCTTGAAATCCGACCTTCTTTACTTCTTATTTCCTCTGAAATTCGACTTGTATCAAATGACTGTATAATGATGTTTATTTATATCATTTATGCCACTTCCTTTTAACATTAGGGACGACCTAACACTTTCTTATTTTGTAATACTTTTCTTTAATTATCTTCAGGGCCTACATGTACTTCCTTCTTCAATTCACTTTGTCATCTTCAAAAATTCATTTCTCTTCAAACATGATGATCCACGTGACGTTCCACATACCACCAGAAACAACATGATGTATACTATCCATTCATGGGTGTTGTATATGCATGTGCATTTTCCTTCATGTCCAAATACCTTTATCAATCTTGCGGTCCTTCATACTTAATTCCATTCTCGAAGTCCTCAGTCATCTTTTGGAACACTTTCTTTCAATACCCCTTATAGGTTTCAAGCTTGATACCCTGCTCATTGTGTTCCACCTGACTGTCGATTGTACCTGCCTAGTGATTGTTCGCACATTGGCAACCTAGTGTCCTTTATCTTAGTGACTTACACAAGTGACTGCGGGGGTATACCGTGGTACCTAGGGTAGACATCGGGCCACACTTTGCAAAGTATACCTAGAGGGTGCTTCCATATTGGAGTTGCACTTGCACCGGTAATTTTCTCTAGTGTTGGTTGGTGTAACTATTCTTCCAACTAGCTATTGATCTGTTTGTCTTATCTCAGAGGAGATTTTTCTAGTGTGTGTTGGTCTTTAACATTAATATAAAGCCCTAGTGTGTCGTTGATATTCTCACACCATGGAAGATTAGGAGCTCCTCCAGTCGCGAAGGCTTCTTAGCCTGTTGTCAATTAATCTGAAGCCACCCCCGCCACCACTAAGGCGAATACTAGACCACCAAGGGTATTTTGAGGTGACCGGACCACAGGGAATTGTGCCCGACCCACCTCCGAGAGGAGAACATTTGATTCTAGAGGAACCAACCATTTTTTACCTTAGAGAAAAACCTCTTGGTCTACCAATGCCCATCATCACCCATCGTCGTACTAGTTCACCCTTACGAGCGTCAGGTAGTGTCACAAGTAGCGATGGAGACAAATGTTGCTACTTCTTCAGGGAATACTCATACTCCCTCTACGACTGTCACTTTAAGGGGTTTTCTGCTCCAAACTGTTAGAGCCCTATAATCATAGGTAACCTGATTCTTCAGTTGTTATTTGGAGTTGCCCCGTGATGAAGACATATGTCTTGTTGGTCTCTCGGTTATTTCAATTTCCCCTCCATCCATTTCGCCCGATCCTCCATCACCCTGCTGCATTTTTTCATCCACCGATGCACCACTCTCTCCCTTGCCCATTTGTCCCGTTGACCACAGCTCGCTCGCCACTCGTCCCTGCATGAATAAACAAACTTAGGCTAAAAAATATTAATTGGTTAATAAAGTTAGGAAAATTAGACAAATAAGCTAGGTTAAAGTCTTGTTAAAAATTAATTAATTAATTAATAATTAATTTAGTTAATTAATAATAAGGTTAGTGTTTATTAATTTAACATTAATTAAAACAAATACAAATCAAAAAAATTAATAAAAACATATAAAATAAATACAATACATATAAATTAAAAAGAATTAAAAATAAATATTAATTAAAAAAATAAAACACAAAACAATAAAAAACAATATAAAGCATTTTAATAAAAACAAACATTTAAAAAAAAAAAAGTAAATAAAACAAAATCTAATACAAAAATTAAAAAACAAAATATAATAAACATATAATATAAAAAAACATTAAAACAAAACCAAAATAAAAATAAAACTACACTATCCTAAGTCCCCACCCACTCTTCCCATGCATTTCAGACCCCCCCTCACGTCCCATCACCTCAGGGGGTTCGAAAATATGTTTATTAAAAACCACCCCCTAGACACTTATCACCTCCACATGCCAACGAACCCCCCCAAAAAAATCGCTTGCCACCTCAGGGGGTCATGAATTACCACTTTCACAACGTTTTTGACCCGTCGACTTCCGAAGGCGTTTCCGAGAAAACTAAGATGAATTCTGAAAAAATGAGAGATGTTTTTCTCCGTAACGGTATGAAGAACAAAAACCTCTCTCAAGTTTTGTACAGGTTCCACCATAGAGGACAATAGAAGCTATCTTTCATCCTCATTTTTTGGATTTCTGGTTCTTTCTGTTACAGTCCCGATTTTGAGGGAGATGTTACGGTGAAATGGAGGCGAATTTGGCGAAACAAAAAGAGGTTTTTGTCCAAAAAATACTCATATACAATAAAATCCTTCATTTTTTTCCCAGGTGTCATAATTGAAGAGAACCATATGTCTATTTGGACCCCCTTTTTGTAGAAATTCAGCCCGTCTTTCATGGAGGACAGTTCATGATTTTTGGGGATTTGTTTTTATTTTTAGACGAGGCGGTTGAACTTGACCTCCTGGTCTTGGAGAGAGTCGGTTTATATATTTTAATAAGGAAAATGTGGAGGTTTTGATTGTTGATTTATTCATTCCCAGCCCCTAAGGGGATACTTTGTAACATTCAAGATGATCTACCAGAAATAATAAGGCATGGTTCACAGGATTCCTGCATGAGACTTCTTGGTGATGTTTTTTTCTCTGTGTAAATGTTTTCTTACTTTGTAATTCCATATATGTATCTCTCTATCTCATCAAGTAAAAGAAATACTAACAAAAGAATTTGTTTAATTACACTCTGTCTCTGCCTTTTAATGATCTTCATGTTTTCTTCTAAAGTTAAGCACAAGAATTCTTAGTTGCTCCTCTGCTTGATGGACCTTTACTCTTTTCTTCTCATCCATTCCACTTGATTCCATCAGATCCAATAGTCTTGTTTTCTTTCCCTGTGCATAAGATATTATTATTCTCAAGATAGATCCTTGATTTGACATATAGATCCCATGGACCAATGGAAAGAACAACTCTCAATCTCTCAAATATTACAAACTTCAAAATCCAAACTCTGAATGATCAGGGGATCAAATTTTGCTCAAAAATTCAAAGTGCTTGGAATCGCTTCAAATCGAACGAGAGCGTAGGCCTCGTCGTTGCGAACCCAACACAACTTGTTTTGTCTCAAACGGACGCCGGGAGTGAGAGATATTGCAATCTGTTCGAAATGGCAAACAGGCAAAAAAGGGATGCTAACCGTACAGTCCGTACAGTCCGTACAGGCTGACATGGCAGGGCCATACGACCGTATGATGACGTGACATGTGGGGATGTGGCAGTTGCTAATTGGCAGGTGTGGTTGAATGATTGTTTGACATGTGTCTTTTGGTGGCTAATGGTATGTTGACACATGGCCCAATCTGTGGGCGCCACGTGTCACTTGTTATATGGTTAAAACTTTGTCATTGGCAGGAGTTGACCCGTGACCTCCGGGTAGGGGAACGACTTGGAAAGTGGCTGCCAACCAGCGCACCACCGTGAATTTCTTGTTATGTAAGTGGTGTATATTGTATTTAAAATTGCATATGGGTAAGGTTTGGGCCGCGACCGGGCTAGGGCTTAGCCCCAGCCCTTGGTCGCACGCCATATACCATATAACCAATGCTTGTATATATAAAATGCACGCGGTTTTTAAATGTGGTTTGAAATGGTTAAATTTTTATCCCATGGCTATATGCCTACATTACATATGACCATAACTAAGTACACGGGGAGTTGGAAAGGTTCAACCATTTAGCCTTTTTGCCAACGCACACGGTGACATGACCCTCACATGCCCAGGTGCTAGGCAGTTAGGGGCTGGTGCGCCCATAACCGTCCTACAGTTTTCATCATTGGAACGGTTGCGTTCGGTGCTGGGTTTTTACACTATATATTGTGTGTATGCTAGGTTCAACGAACAAGGGTGCGTTTTGTAGATGCAGAGACAACAAGCTTGAAGGGGGAACTTCCAGGAGGCCTAACTTCTTCGTTTTTCGACCGATTGAGGTGTCAAAAAAGCCCAGCTAGGGGTTTTTGGATGCTTTGAAGCCATTGGAGCAGTCTGTTGGTCAGTTTGAGCATTGTAAGGAATGTTTTTGAGCACTTTGAGCAATTAATAATAATGATCCATTGGAAGTTGGACCAGGAGATGTAGCCCAAGAGAGGGGTGAACTCCTTTATCAATTGTTGTGTTTTATGTGCTTATGTTCATTGATTATGTTGCTGTCTATATGTATCTTGCATGAGTAATCCTTTAATTTATGTGTTGCAAAGTTGATCCATTTGCTTTTAACACATAACATTTACTTGCAAATAATTTCAAGATTTTCAAGTCTTCTTCATTTTTAGATCAAGTTGGTATCAGAGCACTGGTTTTTGAAGACTTGATTGTTTTGCAAGTGTTTGTTTCTGATCTCACAAGGTTGAAACTCACAAGAGGAGAAGGTCAACTTGTAGAGCCAAGTTCTCATCCGACAAGGAGGAAGCATATACCATCACCGCAAGTTTCAGGGAGGCATTCACCAAGTATGGCTCATGCAGAAAGTCATGAACGTGTTCCTGCAGAAGATGAAGATCTCAGAAAGCCTGTCGTGGAGATGAGAGAGATGATGAAGATCTTGATGGAAAGGAACATAGTTTCACAAGGTGAAGGCTCCAACCCTTCAAGGCATAAGGGAAGCAGTGGTGACAAAACTCCAAATGGAAATGGAGGGAATGGTGCTTCTCCACCACCCTCTCCTCCATCTTCTTCTTCTTCTACTACTAGTTCAAGACCTCTTCCTAATTCTCCAAGGGAACATGGTAAAAATCCTTCGCAAATTCTTTCATTAAAGCTTGATATAAAATTTGAATTGCCAATATACAATGGAGAATTTAATGCTGAGAAGTTAGATAATTGGATACGTCAAATTGAGGTATATTGTAGAAGACAAAAAATTCAATATTATGAAACCAAAATTCATCTTGCTTCGTTAAGATTGGATAGTGCAACAATTATTTGGTGGGAATCCAAGACTCGGGAGGATATGAAAAAGCATGGTAAAATTTTGATTTCTTGGAATGATTTCATTATCGCAATTAAAAAACAATTTTATCCATTGGCATATAAACAAAAGGCAACTATGGAATGGAAAAAT
>ML791374.1:103403-119307 GCA_009831015.1 Picea engelmannii
GGTTTGTATACTCCACTTCCAGTTCCTTCTTGACCTTGGGAAAGTATTTCCATGGATTTTGTAGGTGGTTTACCTATGTCGAGATGAAGTCATGATTATATTTATGTTGTGGTTGATCGATTTAGCAAAATGTGTATTTTGATGCCTTGTTCTAAGCAGGTTACAGCAGAAAAAACGACACAGTTGTTCTTTCAAAATGTTTGGGTGCATTTTGGATTACCTAAGTCCATTATTTCTGATAGGGATTCTCGATTTGTTGGAATTTTTTGGTCGAGTTTATGGGAACTCATGGACACCAAACTTAAAAAGAGAACAACTTTTCATCCACAAACAGATGGTCAGACAGAGGTGGTAAATCGTACAGTGGTGCATCTTCTTCATGCTTATTGCAGCAAGCATCCTAAACTTTGGGATGAGCATTTACACTACATTCAGCATGCGTACACTCGAGCTATGCACTCTTCGACTCAAACGTCGCCATTTGAAGCATGTTTTGGCTATTTTCCCAAGACTCCTTTAGATTTTATCTTTGGGAAAGATATTGTTGTCGATGGTCAATATGACATTGATAGGGCAGAAAAGTTCATTGAACAGATTCAGTCGATACATCAAGTGGTGCAAGAGAAGTTGGAAAGGAGTCAAGCCAAGTACAAGACGAGACATGAAAAGCATCGTGTTGATCACAGTTTCCAAGTTGGAGATGAATTTTGGCTTTACATCAACAAGGAGAGGCTTAAAGGAGAAGGTAAAAAGTTGAAACCAATTCGATATGGTCCTTTCAAGATTATCGACAAGATTGGTAACAATGCCTTTCGTTTAGATTTGCCTCCTTATATGCAGATGTATGCAGTTGTTAATGTTGAGAATTTGAAATTGTATGAGCCTCCGTTGATTGATGATCAAGGAGAGCATGTTCATATTCCTTCTATAGATGATTTTTCTCCAGAGTATCTTACAGAACTGCATGAAGACACTATCCTTGACAGGAGAATGCGAACTTCAAAACGAGGAAATGGAGTATCTTCGAGTTGGTCTTAAAGGGAAGAATCCAAGCAAATACAAGTGGATTGAGGTTGGAAGGGTGAGGGAACTTTACCCTCATCTTCGCATAGACTGAAAATAGTCTTTTGGAGCTCCAAAAGCTTCCCAATGGGGAGGTGTGATCAGGGCATCAAATTTTGCTCAAAAATTCAAAGTGCTCGGAATCGCTTCAAACCGGATGAGAGCATAGGCCTCGTCGTTGCAAACCCAACGCAACTCATTTTGTCTCAAACGGACATCAGGCGCAAGAGATATTGCAATCTTTTTGGAATGACAAACAGGCAAAAAAGGGATGCTGACTGTACAGTCCGTACAGGCTGACGTGGCAGGGCCATACGACCGTACGATGATGTGACATGTGGTGATGTGGTAGTTGCTGATTGGTAGGTGTGGTCGAATGATTGTTTGACACATGTCCTTTGGTGGATAATGGTATGTTGACACGTGGCCCAATCCATGGGCGCCACGTGTCACTTGTTATATGGTTAAAACTTTGTCATTGGCAGGAGTCAACCCCGTGACCTCCAGGTAGGGGAACGAATTAGCAAGTGGCTGCCAACCAGTGGGATGCTTGTTATGTAAGTGGTGTATATTGTATTTAAAATTGCATATGGGTAAGGTTTGGGCTGCGACCGGGCCGAGGCTTAGCCCCAACCCTTGGTCGCGCGCCATATACCATATAACCGATGCTTGTATATATAGAATGCGCGCAGTTTTTAAATGTGGTTTGAAACGATTAAAGTTTTAGCCCATGGCTATATGCCTACATTACATATGACCATAACTAAGTGCGCGGGGAGTTGGAACATTTCAACCGTTTAGCCTTTTTGCCAATGCGCGCAGTCACATGACCCTCACATGCCCAGGTGCTAGGCGGTTAGGGGCTGGCACGCCCATAACCATCCTACAGTTTGCATCGTTGGCGCAGTTGCATCTGGTGCTGGTTTTTTATGCTATATATTGCGTGTGTGCTAGGTTCAACAAACAAGGGTGCGTTTTGTATATGCAAAGACAACAAGCTTGAAGGGGGAACTTCTAGGAGGCCTAACTTCTTCGTTTTTCAACCGATTGAGGTGCCGAAAAAGCCCAGCTAAGGGTTTTTGGACGCTTTGAAGACATTGGAGAAGTCTGTTGGTCAGTTTGAGAATTGTAAGGCATGTTTTTGAGCACTTTGAGAAATTAATAACAATGATCCATTAGAAGCTGGACCAGGAGATGTAGCTGAAGAGAGGGGTGAACTCCTTTATCAATTGCTGTGTTTTATGTGCTTATGTTCATTGATTATGATGTTGTCTATATGTATCTTGCATGAGTAATCCTTTAATTTATGTGTTGCAAAGTTGATCCATTTGCTTTTAACACATAACATTTACTTGCAAATAATTTCAAGATTTTCAAGTCTTCTTCATTTTTAGATCACTGAAACCATTAGCTAGCCTAATATCCTATTCCAATCAAATATATATCAGACAGAGGGCTCTCTGTCTGAGTCTTGGAGGGATAGATCCAATAATCGAAGTGGTTTTGATGTTGCATCTGTGACTTCCTCCACATCCTTGGGCAAATTATAGAGTGATAACATAATGGCGACCATATTGGGGAACTTTCTCCAGTAGTGCACTTCAAGTTCCATATCTGATCACTGATGGTGGATAGTGATTAGAGACAAGAAGGTTGAGATCATTCACCTGGAGACTCCAATCATCTCCAAACAGTGCTGACTCAAAGACTCCATTGGAGGAAGAACCTAAAGAATGACCAAGAAGCCAAGAAAGATCAGGTACTCAAGCCCAAATTTCATTCAAGACATCTTTGGTTTTATTTGTAAATATGTCTTATCTTATTCTAAGTCTTATAAAAATTACACCGTTGAAGATTGCATTGACCACCTACTAATTGATGAGCCCCAAGAGACTAAGCCCCGAATTGTAGATTATGTACATGCTCATACACCTGTGCACATCCCAAATGCACCTGTAGAAATCCTAGTGAGGCATAAGCCTCTTTCTTTATCTCCTACTCTTGCTAAACCTCTGGATGGTTGTAAGCCTCTTGCTTTACCTCTTATACCTAGAAAAATCCCAAACAGATACAGGCCCCTAGATTTTCCTCTTGTTCTCCATGAATTCCATGTCAATTACATCAATAATCTGCCCAAGTTTGATGGAGAAAATGTGAAGATCACTGCTGAAAAGCATATTCAAAATATTGAGGATTTTCTTGATCTGTTTGAGGTAGAAGATGACGATGTCTGCATCAGAATTTTTTCATTTTCTTTGCAAGGAAAAGTTAAAAATTGGTTTAAAAATATCCCAGCTGCAAGCATTAACAATTTCCATCTGTTAGCACTTGGTAAATTTCCTAGAGGTTGACAGCAGAAGAAATCTACTAAGGTAATTTTATCCAACCACTTTTGAAGTTGGGATCTAGCCCTTCCAACTTCAGAGAGGGATCTCTCTATATGAATTAGCTATGTTTCCAATTTTAAATATTAGGCTAGGTAAAGAGATAGGTTGGTTTTTGTTTGTCAAAGTATTTTTTCGAGTTGGTTGAGACAGTCTACACATCCATTGGGCTATGGGGTCCGTGTTTTAATAAAATATGAAATACAAACCAGAAACGCAAAGGGAAAACTTCCACAAGGTGAGATAATATAATCACTGGATCTTTCAGTAGCTTCAATGATGAACAACAGAAAAGATGAGAAAGATAATTTCAACAAAGAAGCAGTTAATAATTTCTTTATTGAAAACACCAGAAGATAAACACTAAAATCTTTCGAGTCAGAAACAGGGTATACGAGATAAATCTTGCAAGAGATAAATCTTGCAACATTCGTTACTCTTAAAGATTAGATTCAGAAAACAAAATGATGACAAAGCGAGAATAACATTCAACTTATAGAGAAAACATCACCAGAGAATACACGCAAGAATCCTGTAAAAGTGCCTCCTTTTTATTAGTGGAAGATCTCTTCAAAAATATTACAGTCTGATAGCGTCAGGGTGTGAAGATCAACAACCCTCAAAACCTCGAAATGTGAAGTATTTATAACTCATATTACAAACATTCCTGTCATAAATGAACAGGACATGCTAAGTCTATTTTTATCCTAACTAATTTAACAAATGTCCTAAATCTAGGAACTGCTTGATGACATGGTGTAAATGCACGCTGATTTATGGGTAGACCGTTGATGAAGCCTCTGCACGGCCTCATCTGACTGGACTGGGACAACTCATCTGCTAATCGATCAGATCACATAGTTCCTCCCATCTGAGATGACTGGGCACATTGACTTTGAGTAGCCTTCGATACACCTCGTCCATCTTAGTGTACTTGGCGAATGTAGGCTTGGTGAGGAATATGTATCGAATCTTGTGTTGGATGTTGATGTCCCACTAAAGGGAATCTAGAAATTCCTTTCCAGTGATTCTTCTCTGAATCCCTGCAAACTTCAAACTGTCCTTAGACACCTCAGCCAATCTTTTCTTGTAATCTTGGAGAGTCGACAATTTATCATTGATTACCTTCAGACCAGGAAGACCTTTCTTCTGGAGAGATTCAATCTTACTGAAGAATATTTGTACCCCTAGTTCCATGGCCTGAACCTTTTCTTCCAACTAAAGAATTAATCCTCTCTTGGTCAAAACTCTTTTGACCTCAAGGATGGTCTCTGGTCTGTCTTCAAACTTCAGCTCTTCCAATTCTTCCCTGGTCTTAGAATTGAGGAACTTGATGATCTCGTTTGCCTGTGTTGGCATGTCTCCCAATTCTACTCTGATATTCTCTATGGCTTGTTTTATCCTCTGGACCAATTCATTTTGCTCAAACATGATCTGGATCATGGGCCATATCTCGTTCATGGACTTAGTGATGTCTATCCTTACATTCTCTTTCACCTCAACTAAAGTCTTTTCTGCCACTGTTTTCTTCTGGAGCTGCTGTAGCTTCTGCCTGAGATGCTCTGTCACCTGCTTTTCCTTGGAGAGGTTGGTCTAGAAGGAAGATTTGAGTTCCTGCAGGTTCTCAATCTCCTTTTTCAGCCTACTGATCTCTGTTTCCTACACGTTCATCCTTTCCATGGACTTAGCCAGGTCAGTTGTCTTCTCTTGGGATGTCAATGGAGTCACGGATGGGAATACTGTCACAGATGTTGTACTCACTACCAAAATCGGAATGGCACTCAATGGAATGACTTCCATTGGCTTCAGCTGCTCCTTCTCTTTTAATATCTTTTCCATCTCAGCTTCCATTTCTTTGAGCTGTGCATTCTGCTCCATGAGCAGCTTGATAATTTCATCATTCTCGCCTTCTTTCTCTGCTATCTCCTTCGCCTGTGAATCCTCTGTGGGTGGGAGCTTCAGTTGTTTCCTCAAGGATGCGATGTCAGAATTCTTCTTCTTTATCATTTCCTCAGCTGCTTTCACATTTGAAGGATCGTAACCAATCTTGAGGACCAGCTCCTCCAAAGTTTTGATCATGTTGTCCTTTGCAAAGGACGATATCTTCTCCAGTTTCAATTGTGTTTGAACATTGTTCAGGGACACTTGCAATTTTGACGTAGCAGTAGAAGCATGTGCCAGAGTGTAGAAAACAATTTCCCCTGTCTGCTTGTGCAGATCCATCTGATCGGCCAGATGCACGTCCTTCGTCTGGAATTTGAAGGTGGCCCTTTTATAATCAGTGATCACTTTGGGGTCTGGTACCTGTGCCTGGAGGAAGGCCATGTGCATTCTTCCCTTTTCTGTGTCAAATGCAGACAACAGCCTATGTTGCGCAGTCGACGTCTGCTTCCAAAACTGGGTGCAAGTACTGTTGGTAAGGGTCTGGTTCTTTTTCTTGATCAACTCGTACTTCTCGAAAATACTCAGCTTCGGTCCCCCCTTTCCTGGCTGGGTAGTCAATAGAGGATCTGTAGATTTCTCCATCACTGCTAAGGTTATGGCCTTATGAAGGCTTGAACCGAAGTGTGGAATAACAAACTTGGTCACTGTGGTAGGCAGGGCTTCTTTTTCTCCAGTCGGGCCAGGAACTGAAATTGTCTTGGGCCTCTTAGTGTGCAGCTGGAACTCTTCGGACGATACATCCATGACAGGCGGAGATAAATCTTGTCGGGGCCTTTTTTCCTTCGGGACCTGTGGCATGGTTGTTTGATATATTGTGGCAGGGAGATCCTGTTGTTCTACTTCAATCAATGTGTTAGGCTCCGAGGCTGTCTGATTTGCAAACTTATCAATTTCAGGCCTAGACACATGAACATAAGGGATGTTTTTATTCTTCACCGTCATCTCTGAGATGATCCCACAAGGATAATAATGCCATGGGAAGCTCATGAAGAACTTCATTTATCTCAACATCCTATCTGCTTCCTCCCCAGTGCCACGGTTGTTGCATATGAAGGAGCCAATCTGCCCCTTGATTCTAAGTTGTTGCTTTTTCTTCAATGATACAAAATGGATATCATCTGAATTCATAATCTACCTTATATATTCTAGAGCAAATATTTTGATAGGCAAATACTTGGGCAACTTATACGGTGCCAACTCGCACCCGTATACTCTGATCTCGATATGATTTTGATACAGGTACCAATCCCCGGTCTTTGTGTTGTCAGAGAGATGTAGGATCCTCTGAACTTCGTCGTTTATCTGAGGCTCGATCCTACCACCTAGCATGCTTACCATAGGGTGGTAGAACTGATCGATGAAATCCTTGAAGCTGTACTCTGTGGAGTTGCGCTTGAGCAAGGAGGTCCATGCTGTGACTACCTGAGGTCTACCATCTGCATCCATCTTCTGCATGGAAAAACTGAACTTATCCCCCTGGAAGAAGACGAACAAGTATGCCAGTATCGATGAGTATCTGAAAATGCCTTCCGTGCTGAAATTCATGAATTGTTCATGAATATTATATGCCAAAAATGTGTTGAAATCAAACTGGGTGGTGGGCTTTTTGTCGGTAGAGAAAATGGATAGAAAACCCAGAATGGGTTCATCTACCCACTGATCAGAATAGTATCCTAACAAAGCACAAATGGATGAAATGACCTGGTTTCCCTTAGTGGAGAACATGGACGACAGATAAGGAGGATTTTTGGAGGGAAATTGAGCGGATGGGGGAAGGAAGAGCTCGAATATTTGAGCTCTTTGGGGAAATGTCATTTTCTAGTATAATTCAGTAAGAATTTCCAGGTTGAAGGGAGACGCAGAGTCAGCTCGGGGAATTTTCATCATCTGGTCTATGGATTCGATCGTGATGAGGAACATGATCTCTCCAGACGAGGAGATGACTGCTCTTTGTTTGGGAATATAGTGGGATTAACACTTAAGAGCGAATTCGGGAAAATGGTGGATCTGGGGAAAGAGGTAGAGGGGTAAATTGGACTCCCAGAGTCCAATTTCATCACTCTGGTCCATGAAAACTTCCCTGAGCCACGACTGGATATCTGAGAAATCAAAATTGCATTTGGTATCTACGATTAATCGGTCTTTGTCAACTAGTGGGATCTTGTCTAGGTCGACAGTAGGCAGGAGAAACGAATTCAATTCTCCTTCTTCTTGTTTGGATTTTGGCACCATTTCTGCAACAGTACTTGCAATAAAACACAACATTAGTGGGGGCGACTGACTGTGGATGTGGAAAACGGACTGTAACGGAGGAGTAAGCAATGAATTTCTCTGGTGCGATGGATGAATAGAGAAATTAAGGGGAATAACGGTAGTTTTATTTAAACGGGGATCGGTTGGGTGCAGGAGACAAGTCAGTTGGATAACGGATAGATTATCCAGTAATAAATGGCCAACAGGTCACTTGAGGATGAGATGGCGGGTGACGGTGGCTGAGGGATACGAATGGGTGACATGGAGGCTATCGATTGGAGGTAAAAGTCATAATAAGGGGCTTGCCACAAGAGAATAGGGGGTAAGGACTGACAACAGTTATGGGACATGACCAGTTTGGGAAAGGTGGAGGGTGATGTCCAGTGGTGACGGAGGTCTGTCAGATAGTGGATGGTGATGGAACTTAGGGCCATTAAAATGATGCCACATATAGAGAGGGGACCGCCAGAGGGAAGATTCCATTCCAGACCCCCCCCCCCTCGGTTAAAAGCAGATCATCCGGGGGGGTCCGAAATCTATTTTGGGTCGTTGATCTGTGCGCCTGTTTCCTGGCTGCAGATCTTTGCACGCCTTTTATCACTCATTCCGGACCCCCCCCCTCCATTAAAGGAAGAACGGATGGGGGGGTCTGGAATCCAATATTAACCGTTGATTTGAGCGCTCGATCTTGAGCCGTCCAGATGAGTGTGAGTCTTATCATCGATTCCGGACCCCCCCTGGTTAAAAGCAGAATAGTCGGGGGGTCTGGAATGCTCTGTCCACCGTAGATCTGGGTGCCATGATTAGGACCTTTGATATGTGCAGGGAGAATAGGTGAGGGCGCGAACAAACACATGCGCCGGGGAAAACTTAGGATAAATGGATTTTATGGGTTTTTCCAAGGTTTTTCAAGTAGACAGCACCATGGGGCTAGGAAAATGATCTTTTTAAGCATCTAAAAACATGGTGCAAAACATACATCAAACTGGTTCTTATTGAAATGAAGCAACAAAACAACTAACCTATGTTCTAACCTAGTTTCCTATGACAGTTAACCCAGATTAGACTGTTGGGTTAAGAAATTATTCTACCCTGGGGCTATCTGACCAGGATTAGACAGTTTGGCCAGATTTATTCACTAATCTAACCTAGACAATTTGGCTAAGATTAAACTGGTTAGCCAAATTCATTCACTATCCTATCAACATCAAATTTAAAAAGAACTTGGCCATGCTTGAAAGGTATGGACCAAGTTACTATTATTGCATGGGGCTTTTATTGAAATTCTTTTATGCCCTCTTTTTCTTTTCTTTTTCTTTTTCTTTTTTCTTTTCTTTTCTTTTCTTTTTTCTTTTTCTTTTTTCAAATTATTTGCAGAATAAAAAATCATTTGTCAACAAAAACACTAGAGACAGATAATATATCAGTCACCAGTTGATCCTATAAATTATAGGATGATAACAGCGACTCCACCTGGGGATGGTACTTGCCCTGTGAAGTGCCAAGAATCTTGTTTCCTGTCATTCTGAAAGTTTCTGCCTAGCAGCCTTCATTGGTTTTATTCTCAAAAATTGGAAGAACAATGTTCAGAAGCTTGGGGCCTTCTCTTCGAACTTCAACCAACTGACTAATGTTCTTCACTCAAAAAATGCAGGCGAAAAATAAAAATAAAAATAAAAATGGTATGTACAATGGAGAGTGAAACTCGAGCTTCTACTGAGGTGGCATGTAATTCTTCAGCATTCTGCCATTTACAGGTCCTCCTGGCAAATCTGTCCCATCAATGTTGTTTAGAAAGAAAGCATTGTTTCCCCTGAAAGCTTGGATCATGTATGGTCCTCTCCACAGACTGTCAAATTTTCCATGCCTTCCCTTGTCTTCATTTCTAGCGTCCCACCTCAGCACCAAATCTCATAGCTCAAAGTCATCCTCCTTTGTTCTTTTGTCAAAGATCTTCTTGATGTTTTCTTGGATTACCTCAGTCTTGTTGAAAACTTCTTCTCTAGACTGCTGCAAATGGATCATCTGGTTGATTCTTCTCTGTGAGTCATTTGGCTTAGCTTGTACCTCTTGAAGAAACTTCATGATAGGGACTCCTAAAGAAGTGGGGAAAACTACCTCTGTTCCATAGACCAGTTGGTATGGTGACATACCAATTGACCTTTTGGTGGTCATTCTATCAGCCCATAACGCGAACACCAACTTGTTGTGCCATGATTTCTTGTTTTCCTGCAATGTTTTCTTGATGATATTTACCAAGGTTTTTTTTGAATATTCTTCCAGACCATTCCCCTGAGGGTAGTAGGCTATGGAATGCCCCAAACCAATGTGATACTAGTTGCAGAAATCTATGAGCTTCTTCGACCGAAAAGCAACTGCATTGTCAGTTATAATCTTTCTAGGACATCCAAAGTGAGACAAAATATTATTTTCAAGGAATTTGATAATAAAAGATTCAGTGGCTTGCCTGCTTGGTACCGCTTCGATCCATTTGGTAAAATAATCAGTGGCAGTGAGAATCCACCTGTGCTGGCCTAAAGAAGGGGGGTGTATTTCTCCAATGAAGTCCAGTCCCCATTGCTAGAAAGGGGCTTCAACTGAGATCGGTTTCAGGGGGAGGGGAAGGAGTTTCCTTTTTCCTTCAAACAGTTGACATTGATGACATGAAGTCACTTTATGATCCACATCGGCGAACAGGGTGGGCCAATAGAAACCAGCTCTGAGTATTTTGTTGGCTGTGACCTTCCAGTTCAGATGGCCACCACATTCTCCTGCATGAAATTATTGTAACACTTTGTCAGCTTCATCTTTCAATAAACAATTTAACAGAATGCCTCCAGGATCTTTCCAATACAAATTGCCTTCTAGAATACAAAATTGTAAGGCTTTCAACTTTAAAAATCTAGCTTTAGTCTTAGTCAAACCAGGGGGAGCTTGTAAATTTTGCAAAATGAATATAAGGTCTGCATACCATGGAGAGTTGAGAAATACCTCTCTCACACTTGGAGTCACCATCTCTCCCTGTTCATCTGCTGCAGCTAAAAAGTTAATGTTAAGAGCATGGAAATTTGATTCAACCATTAATTTTGCTAGGCCTTGACCCTTGATTAGTTTTGTAGGCTTAATCTCTATATTGTATTCTAAAATGACAGCAATCCATTTTCCCCTTCTTCCATACGGATTGTCCTGTGTCAAAATGTCTTTTACTACCGCATTCGGAACATAAGCTATGGTGTGGGAATGGAGAATGTAGACCCTAAAATATTTTATAGCTTTCACCAAGGCAAAAGCTTGTTTCTCCATTATCTTGTAATTCAGGGCAGCGCCTCTCAATGATTTACTGAAGAAAGCTATGGGTTGTTCATAACCTTCACTGTTCTTTTGCAGTAACACCACTGCTATAGTATGTTCGGAAGTGAAAGAAAAAAGATAGAAGTCCTTAGTAAAATTAGGACTGATTAAAACAGGGGCTTCTGTGAGTGCTCGTTTGACTTGTTCGAAAGACTGTCTGGACTCAGAGTCCCATTTTATTTTTACATGCTTTTTTAGCATATTTTTAATGTTTCTGAGGAGCTCTGCCAGATTGGGAATGAATCTTCGTAGAAAGTTTATTCTCCCGATAAAAGACTGTAGTTCATTAAGGTTTCTTGGGTGTTCTAATTTTTGTATGGCCTCGATCCTGCTGGGGTCTATTTTGATTCCATCCTTGGAGATGATGTGTCCTAGCAGTTTGCTTTCCTCTAGCCCGAAAAGGATTTTATTAGGATTTAAAGAGATCCCAAACCTTCTACATTTTTCGAAGACTCGTCTGAGGTGTTGCAGGTGTTCGTCATCAGATCGGGAAAACACAGTTACATCATCTAAATAGATGACAATAAACTTACCCAATTCTTCCACAAAGGCGATATCCATTGCTCTATGGAATGTGGCTCCTGCATTCATCAGACCAAAAGGAATTTTCACATGCATGAAAGTGCCCTATGGTGTGGTGAAGGCAGTTTTGTCTTGGTCATCCGGGTGAACTAGGACCTGATTATAACTCGAGAACCCATCCAGCAGAGACATTCGACTAGATCCGACCACCATTTGAAGGATGTGGTCCATTTTGGGCAAGGGGTAATTGTCTTTCAAGGAGACCTTATTCAGATTTCGGAAATCTATGCAGAGTCTGATTTCCCCAGATTTCTTACGTGTAGGGACCAAATTAGAGACCCATTTTGAAAAACGCAATGGGACTTTGAATTTGGCATCGTACATTTTTTTGATTTCCTTTTCTATCAGAGGGAGCAACTTGGGATTTATCCTCCTAAGTTTATGTCTGAACAGTTTTTGATCTTCCTTTATTGGAATCCTGTGTTGTATGATGTTGGTATCATAAGCTTTCAAATCCTCATAACCCCAGGCAAAGACATCTGAATATTCTTTGAACAACTCAATGTATTTGAGTTTTTGTTCTGGGGGTAATGATTTAGACAGTTTGACTATACTGGGTTTCTCTTCAGTCCCTATATTACAGTCTTCTACCTCTTGTCCATGTGCTTCAATTTTGGGTTTTTTGGCTACGTCGTTAAAATCAAACAAGTCATGTAAAGGAACTAGACCCCTAGGCAAAACGTTGCTTTTCAAATGTAAAACATTGGCATCCATTTCGTCATTGCCTAATTCTCCTGAATCTATGCTATTTACACTATCAATTTCAAAATTAGATCTATTTACATTTTCATCTTCGTTCTCTAAATCTATATTTGTACATTCAAAATCGTTTTTACACTGCAAAAACTCTTCGATTTGATCATCATTACCAAACACTTGCTAGTACCTGATATTGTCGAGAACGGTTGGTCTGCATTTCACCTCAACAGTATATGGGCGAGTCGGGTGGAAAGGAATCTTACATGTGGCTGTTGATGTAGCCCACCCATCCTCTAGAATGTTTTGTCCTCTCGGCATTACCTGCAAGTCAACTTCAGTGAAACATCTAAGGGCATCAAGACAAAAATTCCTATAATCTCTAAGACATGGGTGTTTGGTAGTGTACTCACCTTTGATTTGCTTGATTATCAACTCAGAGTCACCTCTTACCATAATCTGTTTAGCACCAAATCTTTTCAAAAGGTTCAGACCGAGCATCAAGGCTCCATACTCGGCAATATTGTTAGTGCATTGGAAATTTAACTTGTAAGAATGGTTTTCTGAATACCTATTTCTGTGATTATGTAGCCAGACTCCTACTCCAGCCCCTTCTTTGCTCACTGCTCCATCAAAATCCATGCTCTAGAAATCTGCCGGTAATTCCTCAGTTATCACGTTTTTCATCCTTGCTACCTCAATGGTTTCTTGGCCTTCATCTAGACTAGATGTATCTTCTACCAGCTGAGTATCTTGGTCTCCTATGTCACCATCATTGTACAATATAAAAGAATCCAGGTTGGAATGTGCAGAGTAGAGGGGATAGTTGTGCAGTTTTTCGTGGCTACTAACCATGTATTTCATCAACGTTTCTCTATATATCTTTCTTTGTTGCCCGAAAACTGGGATAGTGGCATAAGACATATCTAGCTATAGGGTTCCTCTCAACTTAGCCCCCCAATACCGGGATAGAAACATCCCATACTTCGGGGGAATGTCTGCAACTACCACATCCATTACCATGCTCTTCGCAGGAATCTGAACCAAGGTGATGCAAAGGTCCTTGATTAAACCAATACATCTAACTTTATTGGAGTCAAATGAGTGTAAATCATTGTAAGGTCTGATGACCTCTAGTCCCAGTTTCTCCATTACTGCTTTAGGAATCAAATTGTGTGAGGCACCCGAATCCAGCATAGCGTTATGCAAGATCAAGTCATGTATGTTTAGATTGATGTAAAAAGGAGTGACCTCACCAGTATCATCTCGACCATCTACTTCAGGTCCGAACAGAAGTTCAGGTTGATCATCAGTGAGGTTCACAGTGTCTGAATGATTTGTTGATCCAATGGTTAATGCCTTCGTGCCTATGTCAGGTTCAATGGTCAGTGCTTTAATCACCTGTGAACGATAAATGTCTTTGTTCATCAACTCAGAAAGTGGGATGGGAATTTTTACTTTGGCCAGTTCCCCCTCAAGGCTGAAAGGTGTAGGAGCTTTGCTTTGGCTCATCAATTCTGGTTTGTCCGCCACACTCTTCTGGCCCAAAATACTGGGTGGAGTAGTAGGTGAAACCTCGGGCTGTGATGATCTTTTCAGAATAGTAAGGCTTTTCTTCACAGGAACTTTGGCAGTACTCTTCTCAGGAATTTTCTCGGCAGATGGCTCATAGGCCTTCTTGGTTTCGACTACCTTCTTTATTTCAATCATATTTTTTGGGGAACTCCCATCTGTCTTTTTACTCCGTAGATTATACTATCGGTGTACCTCCAAAATGGTATTTTCGAATGCATGTTGTTCTGCATCTTCAGCTTATTCACTTACTTTTGTTTGATTGAGAAGAAAAAATTCTTTCTCTTCTTGGGTAAGGAAAATAGCTTCGTTATCGTGAATGCCCATGAGATTTATGTGAGTGTCCTCCATTTCTTCGATTGCTTCCTCCCCTTCATCAGCACAATTTTCTTGTAGGGGAGGTCTGATCTGCTGATATGGACCTCTCTACTCTCTTTGATCCCTAGGATCTCTCTGTCTGATTTGGGGAGGGTTTCTCCTAAAGTTAGGGTTCCAAACCTGAGGAGCTGGTGGGTTTTCCCTCGGAGGATTTCTGTCTGACACAGTAAGTCTTTCCATCATTCTTTCCATTGCTCTGGCCAAAGAATCCAATTTGGAATCTGAGGTTGATGTGGAAGGTTCTTCTTTAATTGTGACTCTCCTCTCTGACCTCTGTCGTGCCATTTTTGCCAACAAATTGGCCTCCACACTTATTGCACTTTTCTGCATGTCTTCCAGGGTGGTGGAATTTCTTTCCCTTAGTTGGTATGACATGTCAACGTCAAATCCATCAGGGAATTTTATCAAGGCCAAACCCTGTGGAGGTTTGATTTCAGCTGGAATTGCATTGTACAGGTTATTGAAACGAGTGCAATAATCTTGCACAGTCTCACCTTGATTTCTTCTGATATTTTCATATTCTGAAAAAATTTGCAGAGGCTCGAACCAAAGTGTGGAATAACAGACTTGGTCACCGTGGTAGGCGGGGCTTCTTTTTCTCTAGTCGGGCCAGGAACTGAAATTGCCTTGGGCCTCTTAGTGTGCAGCTGGAACTCTTCAGACGATACCTCTGTGACACGCGGAGATAAATCTTGTCGAGGCCTTTTTTCCTTTGGGACCTGTGGCGTTGTTGTTTGAGATACCGTGGCAGGGGGATCCTGCTGTTCTACTTCAATCAATGTGTTAGGCTCCCAGGCTGTCTGATTTGCAAACTTCACAATTTCAGGCCTAGACACATGAACATAAGGGATGTTTTTATTCTTCACCCTCATCTCTGAGATGATCCCACAAGGATCATAATGCCATGGGAAGCTCATGAAGAACTTCATTTCTCTCAACATATTGTCTGCTTCCTCCCCATCGCCACGGTTGTTGCAGATGAAGGAGCCAATTTTCCCCTTGATTCTAAGCTGCTGCTTTTTCAGCAATGATACAAAATGGATATCATCTGAATTCATAATCTACCTTATATATTCTAGAGAAAAGATTCTGACAGGCAAATACTTGGGCAGCTTATATGGTTCCAACTCGCACCCATATACTCTGATCTCGGTATGATTTTGATACAGGTACCAATCCTCGGTCTTTGTGTTGTTAGAGAGATGCAGGATCCTCTGAACTTCATCGTTTATCCGAGGCTCGGGCCTACCACCTAGCATTCTTACCACAGGGTGGTAGAACTAATCGATGAACTCCTTGAAGCTGTACTCTGTGGATTTGTGCTTGAGCAAGGAGGTCCATGCTGTGACTACCTGAGGTCTACCATCTGCATCCATCTTCTGCATGGAAAAACTGAACTTATCCGCCTGGAAGAAGACGAACAAGTATGCCAGTATCGACGAGTATCTGAACATGCCTTCCGTGCTAAAATTCACAAACTGTTTGTGAATATTATCTGCCAAAAATGTGCTGAAATCAAACTGGGTGGTGGGATTTTCGTCGGTAGAGAAGATGGATAGAAAACCCAGAATGGGTTCATCTACCCACTGATCAGAATAGTATCCTAACAAAGCACAAAGGGATGAAATGACCTGGTTTCCCTTAGTGGAGAACATGGACGATGGATAAGGAGGATTTGTGGA
>ML791374.1:149099-160659 GCA_009831015.1 Picea engelmannii
GTGAAAAGGGGCTCTTTAGGGCTTAATTAGGTCTTTGACCAGCCTACCATGCGGATTCAGCTCAGATTTGGGAGTCAAATCAACTTGGGAGCTGATCCATAAGTGGTTGGGAGGCCGACCAATTCCATAAATGCGCCGTTTAGTAGGTGCGTGGGTTTTTGGGCCAACAGTCGCGCGTCGTGCGTGCATGCGCGCCTTGTACGTTTATGTTCCGCGCATATGCGCGCGCACCCATCTTGTGTAAAGCGCCCTTCAATTTTTTGGTTACTTTGTATAGTTTTTGACCCTTTTGCAATGCTGTGAAATTAATTCAATGCCATGGATGACTTCATTCCTGTTTTGACGATGCTGAGTTCTTGTCGCCATGTGCGGATGAAATTTCAGTGATAACAGATGCCCCCTGATGGATGAGGTTAGGAGCATACGTATAGCCGAAATCCATCAATGTTTCTTCTACTGAGAATGTGGTTGTAAGAGAGAGCAATAGTGAGAACGGTGAGAGCAATCCTTTGGAAAAGAAAGGGACGAGTAGAACCCGACCTTCCAAAAAGTGCATAAAATATACAACAGTGTACAAACAAGGTGGGCATGCCCCATGCTCGTGTTATGTAACTCTGACAAAAGATGACAGAAGTGTTGGTGTAGATAAATGCAGTGCCCTTGGGGGCGGTAATAAAAAAGGAAGAATACAATTATGCAAAGGAATATACTCTGAACAATAGGCATTGATCGCGGTAATACGCAGCGACGATGATGTGGGCATTGATGGCCCTACCAGGTTCAGAGGTCTTCGACAAATGATAACAAGAACTGCAATAGTCGCAAATTAAGACCCACCATAACATGAGAAAGTGTTGGCGTCGAATGTTATGGGGGCCAACAATAGCAGGGAGCAATAGTGTTTCCCCCTGTGCCATCCGAGATTTCTCATTAAATGACAAATGAGGATCAAGATATTGTCGCCCTTCTGGAGAAGGTGTGCTACTGTCGACACAAGGGCAATGCGACTCCCAGAAGCAAAGGGCTTCAAAGAATCTACTGAGGTGAGGAAGTGGCAGAGGTACATGGACAAAGTCAAAAAGTGGGAAGACTCAAGATTGCCCTTGGTTGGAGGGTGTATGATAGAATGAGTGGCCGCAACCGGGTGACAAGGTCGAGTGTCATGGGGACGCCAAGACCGAGGGTAAGTTGTGCCAGAGGCGGGACAAGGTGAAAAAATTCAGAGGGTAAAAGTAAGTGACCGGGGTAGAACTCTGAAGATATGGATGATGCCGGCAAGAGTAGATGAGAAGCAATGCTCCAACCAAGGGTGACATGGGTTGCATATGGCCAAAAATCAAGTCGCCAACGGGGATGACAAAAGGAAATGACAAAAAATAAAGGTGTTTGTACAATAAATAATGAATAATTTTGGGGAAAATGTACAAATACAGAAACGGGTGCCCCAGTGTGAAATGAGTGCCCCAGGGAGGGAAGAAATTTCTTGGAAAATAGATGAAGGGTGGGGGCCCCATCGGTGAGTTTCTGTATGAGGTAGGTGAAATGAAGATAGGTTCGCAGATGGGAAAACTGATGGTGGATGAAATGGAGGGTTCATGATCCTGCGGGGGTGCAGGTAAAAAGAATAGAACCATAAAGTGATGATCTGGGAGTCCATATGGGAAGCTAGCAAAATGAGGGGAAGAAGTATGTGGTTGAGTCCAAACATGATGAAAGAATACCGGGACTCCCATCCCTAAAGGGTGATGAAGAACAACATGAGTGTCAAAAAGTGCCAAAAGGGGCTATGAATGGGACAACTCATGTGGGTAAGAAAGCTACCGGGTAACAGTACCGTATATGAAAACGAAGGTGTGAGTACTGCAGAGCCGGGAATGATGATCCTAAAGGCAAATATCAGAGGGTGTGACTGGAAATGGAAATGCAATACCACAGGGGAGACTACATGCCAGTGCTAAATATATATACCTGAAGGGATGATGTCGGTGACCGATGAGCAAGTACCTGCGCACAGAACAACCAAATACCCAAAGTGAACTATGTCTGAAGAGAATCAAAGATATGAGCATGTATTTGACAAATGTGACTATGCGCATGTGTACCTGACCATGATATGGAAAAAGGGGCGCCCCGGGGTCCTAGGATGAAAAGTGACCCAAGTATAGCCGTGATGTAGGTGACGGGATGTTGATCCCGTGGCTGAAGACGGTTTGAAAAATGGACACCTTGGGCTCCCGGAATGTTGAGGGGAAGTTTGGAAAAAGGCCTATATATAGCTGTAGGGCCCACATTTTCACCTCATTTGTACCTGCTGCTACAGTGATTGGACGAGCAGATTGCAGAGGAGATTTGGAGTTTCAGGGAGCACAAGGTATCCGATCGACGGTGTGCGAGTATCAGGTTAGTGGTCTGATCATCCTGCATAGAAATAAGTTTCCAATTTTTTGGGCAGGGTAGGTACAGGGGGGCGTACAGGGGGTTTAAGGGGATTTTTCATAGGATATGGGCCCGCATGTGCAGGCGACTCAGTGGAAGGTGCGCATACGTGCGCACCAGTCCACATAATAGACGTGCATGGGTGCGCGTGAGTGGGAATTTAAGGCGCGCCCTAGAGGCGCGCCTGTGAGGTGGACAGTCGCACACTAGTGCGCGCCTGTGAGGTGGACAGTCGTGCGCTTGAGCGTGGCTGTAAGCTTGGACAGGCACGCTCAAGAGCGCGCCTGTGTAAAGAACAGGCGCGCTTGCGAGCATGCCTGTTGAATGAACAGGCGTGCATAGATGCGCGCCTGTTTAGTGAACAGGCGTGCATATATGCGCGCCTAGGGGTGAAAAAACCGCGCCTTTGAGGCAATTTTTAAGGGTGTAAAATGAGTCTTTTTGATGCATTGGATGGTTGCATAGGCTGATATAGGAATCTGTGTTGTGTGCAGGTGGCTAGTAGTGACTATGGATGTTCGGTGGCGTGAGAGAGACTGGTCGCAGTTGCGAGATGCTGTGGCAAATGCAGGGCCTGCGGTGCGAGCGGCTTTAGCAACCTGTGGGTTGCTAAAGTTCTTTGATTGCCCGTTGATACGGGCACAGGAGTATTTACTGCAGTTCCTGCTCCAGATGTGGAGTCCAGAGCTGCACTGCTTCCTCGTGCGAGGAGTGAAGATCCCCTTCACTGCAGTGGAGGATATCTATTTTTTGACTGGGCTACCCTTCCGGGGAACGCCGCTACCGGCAGAGCCTGTGCTGCTGAGGGACACACACCTGCGGGAGATCGTCGAGGGATATTGCTCAAGCAAGAACTACATGTATGGGACTATAGTGAGTGTGAGTGGTCAAGATTCCCTGACACATAGTTGCATAGCGGCGATGATTGTTCGCGTGTATGGGTCACTTGCGACCCAACGGATTAGCGGTGGCCAGCTACTGGTGCTGGAGAGGGTGGTGGTGGGCCGTGAGCGGTTTGCCTGGGGGATTTTGCTGCATGCGCAGATGATCACACAGTTGGACCATTGTCGGTCCATAGGTACAGGAGAGTTCACTTTTGGTTCTATCCTGGTTGCCTGGTTCTTAGAGAGGGTGTTGATGCTGCGCCCGAGGGTTCTTCTAGAGGCGCCAGGGGCGCGAGAGCCGCGCTTGAGCTGGTGGTCATCAGTTTTGGTTCGCCATAGAGGTGGAAAAGGTGGGCATTACTTTACGGCGCAGGCGGTGCAGATATGGCGGCAGATGTCGCAGGTTATACTTCGATACCCCTATGCTGGGGCGGACTTCCGGGATGATCCGAACATGGTGTTGCCTCCTGGGGAGGTTTTTGACCATCGAGGTATGTTGATTATTGTGTATGTTTTGATTTATGTTGTCTTTGGATATACCAGTTCATATGTGAGATAGACGCTGATACGATTGTGTGTTTGTTGTTTTGTGCATGTGCAGATTTGGCACCTCGCGGGCGTGAGGTGGAGTTGCATCGAGCGCCGGTTCAGCGAGAGCTGGAGAGACTGTCGCGTGGAGAGAGGCATCGGCGGTATGAGGCCGCGAGGCGACCAACAGAGCCCGAGAGACCGACGAGGAGGCACCGATACGATGACTCTGGTGCGGGGCCATCACATGCTCCTCCGGCGGCAGCCGGAGTAGATTTTGATGATATACGCCGTCGTCTGGAGACGGTGTTACAGGACGTGCCTGAGGGCATGTGGATCTGTATCCAGCACAAGGGATTCCTGGAGCAGTGCATAGGGTTACCGCCACCATGGCGGGGTATAGTGCGACGAGCAGTTGTGCTCACCGCGATGACTAGTGGACACCTGCCGCTGGGGCAGGAGGGTCCTGCAGGTGTTCCACCACCACGGCCTGGGGCAGGTGGGGGTTGGCCACCACCTCCTCCTGAGGGAGGAGCAGCTAGGGGTGCGATAGAGGCACCCTGATGGATGTATATTGTATACTTTTTTGATTGTATATAGGCTGGTGAGCCGATTTTGTACCGAGGTGTGGCACTGGCCTGCGGGCATATGTATTTTTTGTATGTAAACATTCGGATGGCCTGATAGGCTTTGATATATATATATGAGTATACATCTTTTTGAGATCCTGGTGTTGTTTACATATGTTTTTGTTGCTAATGATGATGATGTCTATCTTATCTATATGCTGTGACCGGATGTATGAGATGTTTTATGTATGTGTAGCTTGATGTGATATATGCCAATCTAACACCATGTTAGCTATTTCATCTGTTGTTTCATTCAATTGTCTTGGAATATGTGTAAATGTAATGGAATCAAAATGTCGAGATAATAATCTAACCTACAGGTATTTGAGAAAGAGGCACGGATCGCGTACATGATAAACATTGTTGAGCTGGAGAACGACTAGTTGAGAGTCGAGGAAGATGCTAAGGTGGCGAATATGATGACGTTGGGCGTCAGCCAGGATCCCAATGACCACAGTGTATTCGGCTTGGTTGTTGGTTGCTGGTCCCAAACAGATTCCGCTGGATTGTAGCATTTCATGTGAGGGGGTATATAAAGCCCAAGCCGCCGAAGCGAGATTTTGTGTCCAACGACTGGCGTTGTCAGCGTAACCAATGTGGTAGGCTGGTGAAGGAAGCATTTGTCAATAGCACAAAGGATAGTTTAGATGAGAGGGGTGAGAGAGAAAAAAGATTAAAAACACTAGAAAAAGAAATGACCTATAGTAGTGTGACTACTCCTAAGCATAAAATTTCTTGAGGTATAACCCATTGACGGGTTACTTGAGTGAGAGGCCTTCAGGGGAGGCCAGGATGTATGCGCCTTTGGTGAGGCAATGTTGGATGATGTAAGGGTCATGCCAAAGTGATTTGAATTTGCCGTGGCCAAGGGTATCATGCCCGATATCATAGGCCAAGACGAGGTCGCCTTCGTGGAATGAACGAAGGTTGACATGGCGATCAAAGGTAGCTTTGGATCATTTTTTGGCTGCCTCGTTGTTCTGTAATGAAGATCGACGATCTTCATCCAGCGACTCCAAGTTCAGCAAGCGCTGCTCCATTGGAGCAGTGTAAGGTAATAGCTCAATTGCGGTGCGTAGGGTGGGAATTTCTCACTTGATGGGAAGAGTTGCCTCTACCCCATGGACTAAATGAAATGGCGTGAAACCTGTAGCGGTTTTTATTTCCGTTCGATAAGCCCATAGCACGGAAAATAACATATGATGCCAATTGGTTTTATGTTTATTAACCGTGCATTGTAACATGGTCTTGAGGACTTTGTTCACTACCTCGACCTGTCCATTTGACTGAGGGTAATATGGTGAGGCGAACTCGTGAGAGAAGCCTAACCGAGAAGAGAGTTCGACGAAGATATCATTCTCAAAGTGTTTCCCATGATCGGAAACAAGTTGGATTGGTACGCCAAAACGGGATATGACGTGGTTAAAGAAGAAGCGCGCTGCAGTGTCAGTGGTGTTGTTGAAAGTGGGCATTGCTTCGGCCCATTTGGTGAAGTAATCAATGGCGAAAACAATGTATTTGTGACCATTGATGGAGGGGGGATTACAAGTCATAAACTCGATGCCCCATTTACAAAAGGGGCCGGCCGTAATGACGGGGTGAAGAAGAGCGGGGGGAGCCCGGGCTTTGTTAGCATAGAGTTGGCATTGCTCACATCGTTTCACGGCATGAATGCAATCGTGAAACAAGGTAGGCAAAAAGTAACTGGCTCGGATAATCTTCTGAGTCATATAAATACCTGAAAGATGGCCCCCACATGTGCCGCTGTGGCAGTCGTTTAAGACTCTGTCGGCCTCGCCAATAGTCAGGCAATGACGAAGAATAGTGTCGATGCCCCGTCGATATAGGATGTCTCCGATGAGGAGATAGCGGGGGGCCTGATGGCGAATACGCCGACGATCATCGCGTGATAGGTGATTACTGAACTTTTGAGTTCGTAGGTATACGAGAAGGTCGCCATACCAAGGATCATCGGAAGCGATGTAAAAGAGATGTTCGTTAGGAAAGTCGGTGTTGACGGGGGCACTGGTGATGTCAGAGGGAAGGGTCGTGACAAGTTCGGCGAGAATGAGGGCCTTCTTACTCTCAAGTGTGGAGAAATTGAGATCGTATTCCTAGAGGATAACGATCCATCGAGCAAATTTACCATTAACTTATCGACGACTGAGAAAATATTGCATAGGGTTGGAATCTGCGACGACCTTCATGGTGCGAAGCAGAATGTAATGGCGCAGTTTCTGGACTGCGAGGACAACTGCAAGACCAAGTTTCTCTTCATGTTTGTATTTCAAGGGTGGTCCCGAGAGATTCTTACTAACGAAGTAAATGATATGTTCATGATTGTCATCTCTGAGCTGGACGAGGATGCCGGCTACTGATACCGTTGATGCGGATACGTAGAGGATGTAGTCGCGATCATAGTCAGGTGCACTAATCAAAGGTGCGTTTGAAAGCGTTGTTTTAATATTGTCAAACGACTGTTGGGCATAGTCGTCCCAGTGGAAGGGGATGTCGTGACGTAGTAATCGAAGGAAACCATGTGCACGTATGGCATAATATGGGACAAAGCATCGAAGGAAGTTGGCTTTGCCCTGAAGACTCTGAAGTTGCCGTAAATTCCGGGGAGGTGGAATTTCGGTGATAGCTTTGACTTTGAGGGGGTCCATGGTAATACCACTTTGGGAAATGATAAAACCGAGGAGTCGCCCGGCGGTGATGCAAAACACGCACTTGAGAGGGTTCAAGCGGATGTTGTACTGGCGACACTGTTGAAAGATGATTCGTAAATCATCGAGATGCTGGGTGCGTTTCTTGGAGCGTGCTGTGAGGTCGTCCAAGTATGCGAGGATGATTTCAGCCAGATCATGAAAGATGTATGTCATGGCCCATTGGAATGTTGCGCCAATGTTTTTTAAGCCGAAAGGCATGACACGATATGCAAAGGCACCCCATGGGGTAATAAATGCAGTTTTATACTGATCGGCTGGGTGGATTTGGATTTGGTTATAGCCAGAGAATCCGTCCATGAAAGAGAGAGCCTCGTGGCCGGCGCAGTCGTCGATAATTTGATCGATGAAAGGCGTTGGAAAGTTGTCTTTTGGACATGCGTTATTGAGATCGCGAAAGTCGGTGCAAACGCAGATAGTGCCCTATTTTTTATCGACGGGTATAGGGTTGGAAACCCATGAAGTGTAAGCGATGGGGTAAATGAACCCGGCCGTACGTAATTTGTCAATTTCGTCTTTGATAGCCGCGGCCTTGGATGGGTGTAGCGGTCGTTGTTTCTGGTGAACTGGTGTGATGTCAGGCCAGGTGTCGATGCGATGCTCGACAATAGATGGGTCAAGGCCAGGCATCTCTATGTATGACTAGGCGAAAATATCCCTATATTCCTGGAAGAGGGATTTGTATGCGGTGATTTCCTGAGGAGTGCAAGCAACTCCAATGATGATTTCTTCGACGACGCCATTTTTAATGGAAATGTCAATTTTGATGGTGGGGGAAATGTTGGCCATATTACCTTCTTCAAAAGCGTCAGGGGCAGGAATGGGGTTGTTCAACCAATCGATAGGCTCGGATGGTATAAAATATTTGGTTTCGATCACGTAGATGGGGTTTTGGTTAGGAGGCATGAGGGATTCCTGTGGAACGAAGAGTGCACGATGATGTAATGCATCCCAGGGAGAGTCTGGGCAGTTGAGCTCTTCGAGTATTTCCTTGTCGCATAGGAAACGGTGGGAATACAAGGGGTCATGAGGAATGATCTCAGTGTTAGTGTGATTGCCCCCTGCGGGAGAAGCAAGGGGAATGGTACAAGCAGAGGATGAGGGTTCACTCGACATGAACCATATGTTGAAGTACTGAGCAGTACCTGTGGTGTTTGGGTGGCGAGTGTCCACAGAGGAATAAACAGGAGAATTGGGGGGATTGCGGGGTAAATCCTCAGAGATGTCATTAAAGCACCATGGAGGCATTGGGAGTGCCTCAGGCTCAGGAGAAATGACGTGAAGACTTGCTACTGATAAGGGAAGGTCATTGGTCGTCTCTGCGGGTTGACAAAGCAGGGCCAATTGACGTTTCCTGTATGCAAGGATCATCGGACACTGGTATGTAAAGTGAGTCAATGAATCGCAGAGAGAGAAAGGGCATCTCATACGTTCATTGACGGAAGTGGTGACATAACGAATGTCCATGATATTTGTTGAAGAGGGCATAGTAGGGTGTGGGTTGTTCTGGAAGTTCTGGCGTACAACCGCTAATGTCTGCCGGAAGTGCGGAAGAGCTGGGTAATGATGGGTGTAATGGCCATATTCGGAACAGATAGCACACGCAAATTTAGTTCTCAAACCTTTACTACTGGAAGGCGTGGTGGTAGTAGTAGGACTAGCAGTAGTGACGGATGTTGTGGGAGTTGGATTGGGGGGAATTAAATTTCGTAATTCAGGTAGTGATGGGAAATTGTTGGTTTGGTGACCCTCTTTCTCACATAATGTGCAAGGTGGTGGGATGCGTGGAGGAAGTGGAGCGGTGGGCTCTTTCTTCTTCCGCCTGCCCCCAGCTATAATAGGGGGGGTAGGGAGTATGGGTGTAGTGAGTGGGGGTGGGGTGGGGGTAAGGATAGGAACTGTCATGGGAATCCCTTCCTGTGGTTGAGGGACCATTTCGGGTGGGTGTAAATACCAAACTGGGATTGCTAACACCATATTAGGAAGTGTGAGTGTTGTGGCTACCTGAAAGGCTTCAATACCTAGTGGAGGGTAAAAGAAGGGAATCTGGGTGAGGGGTTGGGGAAATCTTTCCCAGGAAGGATTATTCGCTTGAGGGGATGTGGTCTCGTGGACTGATGAGGGCGACGAGTGCACAGGAGGCTCCGGTTGGAGTGGTTCTGCGACTATTGAGATGTCAGGAATGATTGTATCCTCCTGAGCAGTAAGAGCATCCTCCGTGTGATTTCCGTTAGATGAGACGACGCATACTTGATTAGGGGGAAGGAGTGGTGGTGCTCCATGATATGTCCCTAACAAGGATGGATCTTTAAAAATCCCAGGAACCATATCAACAAGTGGATATACGTCTTGGTTGGTGTGGATGAGGGGAAGAATGTTATCGAGATTGGCAGAGGGGTTCGGCTCATAATGTGAGACTTGGTCGATGGTTACAATCTTTCCATTGTGGGGGAACATGATTGTCCGAAAGACAGATGATGCCACTGCCTTCATAGCATACATGTAGCTACGTCCAAACAAGATATTGTAATTGAGTTGTGCTTCGATAACTTCGATGTCAATGAGGATAGTTTTTCCTCCGAGTTCAACGGGGACATTTTGGAAGAGCCCTTCGGGGGATGATGGTCGTCCGTCATAAGCTCGTAATGTGATGGCGGAGGGTATGAGTTCCGGGGAACCAAGTTTTTTCCATACTGTTTTGGACATGATGCATGTAGATGCTCCTTCATCGATGATACACCGATGGACGGTGATGTTCCATATTTTTATTGGTACTTGAATAGCGACCGCGGCGGGAAGACGAGGTTCGCAACTATCAAGGTCGAAGGTGATGAGTCGAGTATCAGCAGGATAGACTGCCCCCAAGGCGGAAAGTAGTGATTTCCGTTGTGTAGGACAAGTCTGGAGGACTTCCAAAACTGACATGGCAGCCGGGGATTGTGCTAAGTCGTCTACTAAGCTATAATTGTGAGCTTCCCTAGCATGTGGATTGTGAACATTCTGGTGCAAAGGGATGCGAGGGATGCGTAATGGTGGTTCGGCGGATGGGCGAGGGATTACCAACGGGGGTTCCGTTGGTGTAGGGTTTTATCTCTGAGGAGATGGGAGTAGACTCAGCTGGATACTGACGATTCTGTGTTTGCGGAAGGATTTCTTCCTCACTAGTGAGGAGAATTGTACGCTCTGCTGGATTGTTATGGTTGTGGTATTGGCCTACCTGAGGTGGGGGATGTTGTGCATCCTGCTGGGTGTTTATCACACCTTGATGTGGAATGGGATTTTTCAGCACGGCGGGAGGTGGTTGCTGCACATATTGTTGTGGTGCCTGTTGAGGGGCATTTTGTGTAGGGGTATGGGGAAGACTACCTGAATCTTTCAACCGTTTGAAATCAGCGATTTGGGGGAAATGGTGAGTGTAATGACCGAACTCGCCACAAAGAGAACAAGGGTGGATGGTTTTAACATTATTTCGCCCTGGGCGTTTGTTGTTATTGCCCCCTTGGGGGTTTTGGTTCCCTTGGTTCTGGTTTCCCCCAGTGGTTTGGTGCTGTGGGGTTTGATTCCCGCCTTGACCTTGGTTATTTTTATTCATGCTCCGTCCTTTCTTTCTAGCATTGTTCGAGGGATGAGTTGGGTTGGTCGTGTTCAACTGTTCAAAATTTTGGTATTGTTGAGCAGCAGAAGGTTGAACAAAATTGACCCCTGCATGAGGATGTGGGGGAGCCATGGGTTGGGGAGGACCAGGAAAGGGGAAGTATGGGGTTTGTGGTGGGGCCGCTCTATAAGGTACATAGGAAGGTTGTGTGCTTTCATTAGTACTATATGATGATGTTGAGGGAGTACCATTGTTTGTGGGAATAGGTGGATGTATGGGAGGTGCCGGTGGTGGTCCACTGATGGGTGGAGGTATAGCAACAGGGTATGGCTGTTGATAAGGGGGTGGGGGGTAATAAGGAGTGCCCCCATATGCCGGTGGGTATTGAGGTGTTCCATACATCGGTGGTGATTGGGGTTGTGGACTATGGTGCGTGGTGGCGCCTATTAGTCCGTCTGCTGAGTGAGACATCCCAGGTTTGTCTTGGCCAAATGGCACAAGTTTTGGAAGATCATGGAGTACTATGTATAAGTATCCTGATTGTGCGTAGATAAGGTCATATTGTTGGGCCTTACTAATGGCTTCCTCTTCAGATTGACGGAAGGTGGAAGCGACATCTTTTCCAAGGAGAGCGACAAGTGATCTAAGAAACCAGTCGAGGCACTGTTGCTTGGTGGTTTCTGCTTTACACAAACTACGTCGCCTACACCACTCATGAATGTGGTCAGCGATGTGGGTGGCTGAGGTCTGTTTGAAGTTAGA
>ML791374.1:167385-186079 GCA_009831015.1 Picea engelmannii
ATGCCTTGGAGGTTCGAGCATGCATCTGTTGGGTGAATTTTTTTGAGTATATATACTCGGTTTTTCTATTTTTATAAGCATCAATGGTAGAGCAAAGCTCCCGATTATAAATTTTTAATAGACGCTCTAGTTCTCTGGTTATGTATCTGTATGTGAGATTTCTTGTTTTATAACAGACAACTTTCTTATCCCATCTAGTTTCATCTCATACTGAGAGAGTTCATGATCGACTGATTCGCATGGATTAATGTGATTGTGTTAAGATAAAGGATTTATTGTAACACCGTTATATTCTCCTGTGTTTCCTACATTTGAGCGTAAGAAGTTCTCACGTTCAAGTTTTTCTTCTACAGGTTGTCAGAAGCTCGATGCCTACAACAACCCTCAACTTTTCCTCACATAAGTCTTCCTCCTATTCACCCTTACTACAACTCACTGTCTGAAGTTTAACTAAGACCTCACCTACCTATGCATGTCTAGCCTAGTTTCAGAGTTAGAACGATATTGTTCCAAGTTTTCTTCCACTTGATCACCCTCTATAAACAAATCCTGACATAAACTGATGGGCATCGGGCTCTACTCCTGCTACAATCCAGGAGTGACTTCCAATGCCAACAAAGAGAAACAAATGTCTGTTCGAACCCCCTTTTTGCAGAAATTCGGCCCATCTTTCATGGTGAACAGTTTAGGATTTTTGGGGATTTGTTGTTATTTTTAGCTAAGGCAGTTGAAATCGACCTCCTGAGCCTGGAGAGACTCGGTTTATATATTGTAATAAGGAAAATGTGGACATTTTTATTGTTGATTTATTCATTCCCAACCCCTAAGGGGATACTTTGTAACATTCAAGATGATCTACCAGAAATAATAAGGCATGGTTCACAGGATTCCTGTGTGATACTTCTTGGTGATTTTGTTTTCTCTACCTAAATGTTTTCTTACTCTATAATTCCATATATGTATCTCTCTATATCATCAAGTAAAATAAATACTAAGAGCATAATTTGAATAATTATACTCTATCTCTACCTTTTAATGATCTTCATGTTTTCTTCTAAAGTCAAGCACATAAATTCTTAGTTGCTCCTCTGCTTGATGGACCCTTACTCTTTTCTTCTCATCCATTCCACTTGATTCCATCAGATCCAATAGTCTTTTTTTCTTTCCCTGTGGTTAAGATCTTATTATGCCTGAGATAGATCCCTGATTTGACATATAGATCCGATGGCCCAATGGAAAGCACAACTCTCAATCTCTCAAATATTACAAACTTCAAAATCCAAACTCTAAAACCATTATCTAGCCTAATATTCTAATCCAAACAAATCTATACGAGACAAAGAGATCCCTCTCTAAGTCTTGGAGGGATAGATCCAAGAATTGAATTTGTTTTGATGTTGCCTCTGTGACTGCCTCCACAACCTTGGGCAAATTACAGAATCATAACACAAACCAACCATCATCAGTTCGGAACACTATGGTCTCGACCGCCTCTACCTCAGGAAATGGTCTGATTCTGTCTATGGTGACAATCATTGCTCCTTTCACCCAGAGTGCGATAGGCCCTCTGTTCTCATACAGGATGCTTGGCTTCAATACAAACTCTTTCCTTTCCTACTCCACTCTATATACTTTAGGTCTAGGGGAAGGGAGCTCGAACGCTTCTCTTCAAGGATATATGGGGGGGATTTTATCTCCCTATAATTCTTTCCCTTATGGAGGGGGTCATATACCTCCCTCATCCCCTTCGCTCAGTGGTGCTCACCAACACTCCGTCGGGCCGAACGTAAACTATAGTTCGCTTGGAGTTGTTAGTCAAGGACTTCCTTCTTATAGCATGTCGATAGGTTCGACACCATCCTCTTTGTTCAACGTGTTTGGTAATAATGCATTCTCATCAGTTGTTGTCTCAGCTGGGGGAAACCCCAGTTATGGACAAAAAAATCCTATGCAGGGTATTATTCCTGCACAGGGGGAAAACGCAAGCATTTCTTCCTCACAACGACCTTGGAATCCATGCCAGGGATCATTTCCCTCATCAGGGATGTTGACCGAGGGCAACCCCTTCCATAGCCAATGGAACCCCAGGCAAGGTACAGGACCTATGCCTGTCAGATCAGCAGGGGGAAACCCTTCCCAAAATCCTTGGAATACAACGCAAGCTCAACCTTCTACATCCTATTACGGGAGTCATCCGATGGCATATCAACAAGCGCAAAACCCATACACTGGTCATGGCCATGTTTATTAACAGAACCCTGGATAGAAACCTAAATTTTCCTGGCAACCTGGTGCCAGCCAAAATCCAGGCTCCTTTTCCCCTGGTTATAATCAACAACCCAAATTACCGTTTCTGACAACTTTGCACTTTCCAGACTTGACAAGGTTATTAAATGACCCCATCTGTCAGGATCCGTGTTTCCCTCCTATGCCAACCAAGTTGCCTTCTAACATTCCAAAGTTCGAAGCTAAGCTTAATGAAGATCCAGGCGATCATGTGACTGCCTTCCATTTATGGTGCTCGTCCAACTCTTTGAGAGACAACTCCATCCAGTTGTGCTTGTTTCAATGCACTCTCATCAAGAGTGTTGCAAAATGGTACATCGAGCTCAACCGCTCAAGATAATCTACATTTGGCGAATTGGCAATGGTTTTCTTAAACCATTTTCAATTACCTGTGAGATACAACGCTGACACCGAGTTGTTGGCCAACTTTGAGCAAACAAAGGCAGACCATATCTCAGATCACATCCGAGAATGGAGACGCTGGAAGATTTTGATAAAAGTACCAGTCCCACCAACATTCCTACTTGAGTGGTTCCTTAAGTCTTTGGTACCTCAATTATCTAAATATGTTGTGACGTCTGGGGTCTTTTAAGAAGAAGAAGCAATAATGAGACCTCAACAACTAGAGCTAATTTACTCTCAGTTTGGTTTACTTTATGAAGTTTTTCTAGATGCACCACGGTCGATACTTGACAATATATATGGACCACATGCCGATGGTATTGTTGGTTTAGCTCAAACGAATCCCACTGATCAGCTATCAAATCAATTACAACAATTTTCAATACAACAGATAGTGACCATCCAGACCATAGGTTCGGCTGCTCCCCCTAATCAAATGTCATATGTAAACAAGTGCAATCGACAAACCCGAAGGCCACCCAGCAGCTTGAAAGAAAGAAGAAACACTGAAAGAAGGGTAAGGGGGATAAGAAACCTACCAATAATGCTAGCAGGGGAAACACAGAAAAGAACAAGTCAAAGTATCTGTGTAATCTATGCACGAAAGACCATTCGACTCACCTATGCCCTCGGCTTGCGAAGGCCCAAAATTTATTAGCACAACAACAGCCTGCCATGTTAACAAACCCATTTCCATATGTGAAAAATTTAACTCAAGCCTCTTTGAGCGCGGAAGAGGGAATTCAGGGACCCCCTCCGTCTTCAAGTAATCCTTCATCCGCGAATGTGTATATAATGAAAGGTAGTGTTGATATAGAAACTAGGACACATGACTACAGAATGCCAAACACCTCTAAGAAGGGTAAAGAAGTTGAAAACCCATCTCTTCCTCCCTAGATTGAGAAGACGTTTGGAAAAACAATGACACACTTACCAAAAGGTGCGTTCAAGAAAGATTCCCACAATCCAAATGCAAGGGTCAACCAGAACTACTCTGTGGTGGAGGATTTGTCTTAAACCCCTTGTGCAATGTCCACTTTGGAGATCCTCCAGAGATGCCCTTCCCAGAGAAAGGCTCTGTTAGCTACCTTAGGATCTACCGAGACTTGTAATCCAGGAACGATCATGCTTGATATGAACGACTTAAAACCTCGTCTCCCTTACCACGTGGTGTTTTGTTGGCAGCCAATTCATTTTTTTCTATTATCCTATAAGCTACCTACACCTATGTCTTACAAACATCAAGTTTTCATCGCATTTTTCAAATAGATGACACTTTCATTTCTTGCGACATTTACACATTTGTCTTCGTTAAGTTTTCACGACTGTAAGCGTGAAAACTTCTCTTTTTGAAGTTGTTTTTCGATCATTATCTGAACTGTGGTTATTTCTTTTTCCATTATGCCTATTGCACTTATCTTTTATTGATCATTACACAATTGGCATTATCTTTTGATCAGTTCTCGTACTTCGATTGATTATATAACTTGGTTCTGTTGAATTTGTAAGACATTGAGCATTTGGATTTGCATTCTATGACTTGCCTAATCATTGATTCTATGAAATGCATAGGGGTATGATTTATTTTTGTTTTTATATATATATGATCCTTATGTTCATGTTTTCAAAAACTTTAGCTAGTCGACTATATGCAATATCATTTTGGCACTTTGATTAAACGTTTGACCGATACGTTGGCGCATGCATGATTTTGGGTTTTGATTTATATATCGGTTTGTTAAACATTATGGTATAACTTGCGCGTATTGGTATACATATTGGATTTCATTGGTTGTACGCATAAAACAATGGTTGAACTATTATGATTGTTTGAACAACTATGAAATTTGGCAGTTTTACTTGGATAATGAATATTATGCATGGCAGTGAATAACTCCACCACATTCACATGCTTCCATTAATGCTTACCCCTTTGCTCGTTCATTGTTGTTGGTTCGGGTAGCCCTGTTCCTGTATGCGTTGGTGAATTCAAACCCTTCCCTTACCATGTGCTCGATCCATGGCACCAGTCGTCCGAGTTGAACCTAATGGCAGTCAAGCCCTGTTAACATTTGACAATTCCCGCCAAGATTTGGCAGACATTGGATGTCTTACCTTCGTGAAACATTTCGAGGGTTTTAACCTTTGCGTATCTCGACAGTTTTCCATAACCTTCGATGGCTGTCAACCTAAGGTAGGCGATGTTCAGTTATATATTGACGAGAAGTTTATCAGTCTTGCTACGGGTTTGCCTGCCACTGGACAACGATGGTTCAAGAATTGCAAGGTCGAAGAGGTCCCATGGACACTGCTCTTCCTCTCGCGCAAGGTTACCTCGTGTGATAGATGTATGCCTGTATCTGCACTCAAACCGCGTTGGCACGATTTATTGATGATAATCAAGCAGTTCGTGACCTGTGAAGGTCGATACGGACTTGTATTCCTCCACCACCTGTGTTTGCTTATGGTTTTTATGGGATATCAGCTCAATATGCCCTATTATTTTCATCGTAGTCTATTTAAGATGTCGAAGAAGTTCAAAAGACACCAGGCTGACAGTAGCATTTTTCATTATGGGCTTATCAAGCTCATCGTTGTCTTTCATTTGAGTTTGCACGAGGATAGTTGGAGAAATTTCATTGCTCGGAATCGTTTTGAGGATCCGAACCCTACACAGGTTGACAAACCTGTGGTGAGCGAGGTCAAGGTTTTTCCCCCGGTGCCCTACCATGTCCTACTGCCTAAACGCTCAGTCGACCCTCCTATTGACTTACCCCACACTTTGACTAAGAGCATTGAGACTATTAAACCTGTGACAAAGAAGCCCAAGCCGAACCTCACTACAAACGCTAAAGGGAAAAGGAATGAACGTTTGATTTCACGGATGGCAAGGAATAAGCCAAAACCCCCTGTCGAGCCTAACCCTATCGTGTTGAGTGAGGACTCCGATTTGGAAGTGGAGCATTTCTTGGCTAGCGAATACCCCTATTCACAAGGTTTGTGTGCCGAACCCTCATATGATTTTGTGTCGAACCTACCCCCCTGCCTAAAGAACGACCCTAACTACCCAGGCATTAAGATGCCTTGTGAAACCCCCAGTCATTTGCCCAAACCCTCGCCTGCTCTGTCTAAACCTACACAGTCACCTTGTGACTAATGCAGTTCATGGTTAGAGCGATACTATCTAGATGTTCCGATACTCCAGTCAAAGTTTCAATCTTTGGAAGACCAGATTGCAGTCCTGACCAGCCAAAAGGCCAAGCTCCAAGTGACAAACAAGAAACAAAGAACAACCGGCTCCATCATGTTTAAAAATGTGGAATCAGCCACGGTTGTTGTAAACTCAAAGTTGGCATAATTGAGCAGCCTCGACGCTGCATAGGTATGAAAAAATTGATATCGTTTTGTTAATAATCTAGGTTGATATGATGTTTGCAATTCATTTTTTAAACAGTTCTGTTCATACCATGAATAGCTCTGTTATATCGTGTGCATTCTATATATATATTTGCTTTGAATAAAAACAAATTTCGATTCGATTTACGATTTGATTATTCCCAGTTTAGAGATCAATAGATTGTGATTAGATTTGAGTGATCTTTGCTTGAATTTGGTTGATTGGTTTTCCTCGTTAAGGTTTATAAAATTAATAGTTTGCCCCCAAATGAATTGGTTTTAATAAGATTTGAAAAGGAAATTTTTCGTATCCAGTTTAGAACATAATCACGTTCGGATTTGGTTCTGTTATGATCCATATGCTATGGTTGATAAACGACTCGATCGAGTTTGATTGTTACGATTTTTGCTCAGATTCGATTTCATTATCATTGATATGCTGTGACTGGTAAATAATTTCAGGAGTATAGTTGTTACGATGTGCTCAATCATATGATTTTCCAAATCTTGAATACTACTCTATTTTTACAAAAACGATGGTCTCATTAAACCTCTGCAACTACGCCCGAAACATAAAACGATTATGGTTTGCAACGAATATGCTAAACTTAGCCGATTAATTCGTTTGATTGGAAAGATTTTGGTAAAGGAAAATCAATCATGTTTTCTTATTGTGCAATGATCAGTGATCGAAATCGATAACAAACTCTGTTGATTGATCATGTTACATTTTTTGTTATGTGTCGGTTATGGTTTGGATTCGTTCACGGCCTAAATCACCTGTTATATAGTTATCATGATTTAAAAATAGTCATGTTCGATTCAATTATTTCCCCTCATGATAAGACAATTGTAACGAAAATGTTTGCGATTTGTTTCATTTTCGGTTGGATTTTAAAATGATTTCATAACTGAGGGATTCGATTTGTTAAGAAACGATCATGATGCTATTACATATGATGACAATAATCAAAACAGAGTGTTTCTATCCTTGTATTCGATTAAATGATATGAATCTTGTTGCTATATCGTTACAACTATAACGACTGGAAATTGATTTTGCTGGATTGAATCGTATCCATTGTTTAACAATCATATACGATATGTTTTTCAATTAGATATGAAACAATCTTATGATTGTCGGACTATGATTTTGTTAACCCAATTTTTGGTAACAAGAAACAGAGTATTCTTATCTTTGTATTCATTCTGATCCTGTTTGATTTTGAATGCTATAACAAGTTCAAATTTAATTATTCGTTTTCAAATAGTGATTGGATGGTAATTGAATTTAGATTTTCAATTAATTTTATTTCTGATTCTGTGTGTTATTTTAGACTAGCTATAGAATCAGAGGATTCTGTAGCCAGTCTATAGAATTTAATTTTTATCATTTTGTTAATAAATGACCCTTCTAACTTGTCTATTTTTTAACCTTTTCAGGTGAATTCGAATTGCATGGGACTTGATGGACAGTTTGGAGGATATTTGAAATATTTTGGTTTCATTTTAGTTTCTTAGTTTAGTTGATCTTGGGAATATCTTCCCAGATTATGTAAACAGTTTGATAATTTCAACAGGGAGGTTTTACCCTATGGAAAAACTTATAAATACTTATTATTTTTGTAATAATAGCATCCTCATTCGTGGGAGAACAAGGATATGGAATTTTAATACAGACTGAGACAAAATTTGATATTCTGCTACAGCTTTAGCTTCTCATAATATCAATATTTTGTTTTATGTTTATGTGTATCAACTTGCATTTGGTTAATGACTACTTTAGCTATCTTAGTCTTTTTCAAATGATATAATTTAATCAATATAATCCATATCTGATTTCTTCTAGTATAAAAAAAACATAGCAATTGCTCAATTCAGTTTGTGAATGACAGATTTCTCTTCTTCATAAGTTGAATTATTAAGTATAAGTTTTTGCATAACAGGTTTCCCTTATTGCAGAGATTTATAAATCTTATAATTGTTATGATTTTTTATGTCTTGTTTGTCCTGTAAACAACTCAAAGAGCAGTGTAGCCTATCGTTTACGAGAAGCTTCTGGATCATTCGGTGCGAGTTTCCTTCCTCCGACCAGCTTCGAAGTCATCACACATAGGAAAAATTTGGAGCGTTTCCAGGTCAGTCTATCATTTGTTTGTTTATTGTATTTGTTAGCATTTTAGTTAGTTAGTATATTAGATTGTTTAATTTCAGCAAGTTTTATTTCTTATTTATAAAATCATAAGGTCAAAAAAGAAATACCTTTCTCTGTTTTAGGGCAGATCGCAAATGAGTTTTCCAGGTTTTATTTAAATCTGTATTTTGTGAATATTGTATATTTTGTAAATAGGTTATATCTCAGATAGTAGTTAGTGTAATATTAGTAGTTTGTAAATAGTAGATTAGTTAGTTTATTTAGTAGTTAGTTTTAATTAGATTAGTGTATTAGTTTGTTTTATTGTTAGTTAGTTTAGTTTGTTTTATTTAGTTTTAGTTAGAATAGTTAGTTTAGATTAGTTTTCTCTTTGGTTTTCCTAGGACCTTAGATCGGCTAACAAAGCCGCTAAACCTGTCAAGGTGGTTCATTCCAAACGGATTGGGTTATTAGACAACCCAGGACCGGTCCCACTCTTCCAGTTGACGGACGGTCAATTTCTCCCGTCAACAAATGGCGCTAGAAGGAGGGACTGAACTTAATTAATGGCACGAGGTCGTCACAAGACTCCTCCCCCCCCTAATCTCTCACCTATAGTGACTAGAAGTCGTTCACACGATAATATTCCCCTTCAAACAACAACTACTTCAACCGAAGATCCACAGATCACAGTTGAGCCAGCAACCCCTAATCCTACAGGTGGTGACATAGAAGAGATTGTTCATCGATCTCTTATTAAAACACAAAGTGCCTTAGCTAGTTTGAGGAAACCAAATCGTCCGTGGGTTCGACCTTTGGACTTCTCTGATATCAGAGAACAATTAGGTGACACTAACCTCACTGTGAATCCTACAGATCCAAACTTAAATCCTGCTGCAGGAGGATATGGGATACCTCCTTCACCACCTCCATCATCTCCTTCCTCTTATGGAGGAGATTCCTCTTCTGACGAAGGAAATTCACCTTCTCAGCCTTCCACACCCACTACCTCGATGGCAAATCAGAACAACCCTGCTAGACCCTGGTTGGACCAGGATGTTGTAGCTGTACCTGGAGCTCAGCACCCTTTACCTAAGCACCCGGAGAAATGGCTTCCCAAGTTTGATCTTGATTCGAAACAGATAGCTGAAGATCATATAAAAAAAATTATGTTAGACTCCACAATGTTGAACATGAAGACATTGTCTGTAGGTTGTTCCCGTATACATTCGAGGGTAATGCATCCACTTGGAACTTTGCCCAACAACCCCATCCCATCGTGTCTTGGGAAAAATTTGAGTCATTCTTTTTGGAAAAGTTCGGAGACGGTAAGCCTCCGAAAGTTTTGGTCATGGACCTTTCTAGCTTAAAAATGAACCCAAAAGAAAAAGTTAAAGATTTTAATCAAAGATTCTTGACGCTTAAAAACCGAATCCCTGCAGATTCCATGCCCGTTGAGAGTCTTATAATAGCTTAATACACTAAATATTTACATCAAAGCATAGCTATTTGGGTTAAACGTTCTAATAAAGCGACGTTGTTAGAAGCCTTCGAGGAGGCCAGCCAGATAGAAAAAGACATACTTAGTCTTAAGGACTCTTCTAGCAACGAAACTGAAACTGTTTCTTCTTCCAAAAAGAAGATTGAAATCCTCTCCAGACCCACACAAAGTAAAACACAACTTGAAAACTCTGATTTGGAAAACCTAACTAAAGTTGTTCAAAAATTGTCTAATCAAGTTATAGACTTGAAGAGGTCGATTGAAGAATCTACCTCGAGTAAAGGACCCTACAAACCTCCTTTCCGAAATCCTTTTCCTACCAACCGACCTAATACAAAACCCGAAGGCCTTAACCTAGAAAGTTTACAATGTGCTCTTCAAACAATTCTAGAAGCCCAAGATAACTTGATGCCTCCTGAGATTCCTGAAGAGGTAGTTGAACTAGAGACAGTTCGAGAAGAAGAGTCTTCTCCAAACATTTTTGGACACTTCTCGGATAGTATCTTCCAAGCCAACTTCGAGACTGTTCACCCTTATAACACTAGGAGTAAGACAACAAATAAACCTTCTACAGAGAACACTACAACTTCACCTCCAAAGCCATCTAAATCAGTTGAGCCGAAATAGAGTAATGTGAACCCTAAATTAGATTATGATGTTGTTGAAGATCTTAAAAAATTAAGGACTAACATTTCTATCTATGAGTTGTTGAAGTTTCCATTTTTGTTACAAAAAATGTTGCAAAATATTTCAGAAAATGGCAAGGATGGTAATTCTAATGGTAACAAGGTTGTGCAAAGCAAAGTCCCTCAGAAGACTCCCACTAAAAAGAATCTTGATCCTCAAGATAAAGGAAGTCTTCCTGTAGTCCCTATAAATAATGTAAATAATGTAAATAATATAGATAAAGTAGCCTTAGAAATTGCGAGTAAGAAGCCACAAGCCACTACTCTTAGTACTCGCAAGAATGTACCTCCTTTTCTTTTAACTTTCAAGATTTTCAACAGAAATGTGCATAATTGTATGGTTGACTCAGGGGCGTCATCCAATGTGATGCCTTGGTCTGTATGCCAAAAGATTAACGCTGAAGTGGAACCATCTTCTTTAAAAATCATACAACTTGATCGAACAAATGTTAATGTTATAGGCGAACTAAAGAATGTACTTATTAGATTATCGTCTAACCCAAAGGTTCATCAAGTTATTGATATAATCGTTGTGGATATTTCGGAAGTGTATGGCATGTTTTTAAGCAGGGACTGGTCGGAGAAGCTACATGGTTACTTCGCAATAGATTGGTCTCACCTATGGCTTCCAGAGAATGGAAATCCTAATAAAATTAGAGTAAACCGTGAGCGTTACCTCAAGTTCATGGTCACTGATTTGAATGATCCTAATGAACCGTACACACCCCCTGCTGATTCACCTGAAGTACAAGGGATGGACACCTTCTTCGGAAACTTCATGGCTGAGGTCTCACCTATCATCAATCCAGAACAACAGTCTGAGATCGTAGCATTTGTGCAGCCCGCACCTTACACACAACAATCTCATGAACCCAATGCAAATCAAATTTGGTCTTTGTATTTCGACGGGTCAAATTCCAAAGAAGGAGCCGGAGCAGGCTGCGTCATTATCAATCCGGCAAGTAATAAAACATTGATAACATGTAGGTTGGAATTTGAATGTACTAACAATATTGCAGAATATGAGGCTTCACTGCAAGGTCTCAAAAAAGTTTTGGACATGAACATTCAAAATTTAACCGTCTTTGGCGACTCTGAAATAGTGGTTAGACAGGTGAGAGATTCTATCCACTGTCTTTCTCCGCATCTCAAAAGCTACCAGTGTGAGGTATGGAATTTAATGAGTAAATTTTCTGCTTTTAATATAAATTCCATTCCTATATTGAATAACTCTGAAGAAGAATTATTAGCTAATGTAGCTTCTAAACTTCTTCCTGCAGAAGGCTTGTCCCCAGACGCGTTCTCCGTTGAGTTGTTGTTTCGGTCGTCCATTCTCGATAACGTCACCAATTGGAGAGTATTTAACGATGATCAACAGATTATCAACTTTCTGCACATGGAAGAAACCTTCCAAGGCGCGGTGATAGACGAGCACACACACGATGACAATTTGCGCGATTTCACGGTAATACCTGATCCGAAAAATCCTGAAGCTCTATCGGATATGGTAAACTTGATCCAAAAATCTATAATTAGATTAGAGAAGTTTTATGATTTTGAAGATAAATTTAAAAAGACGGTCAATTGTAAAACCAATAGTTCCTCGTTATCTTATGAAAAAGTTAATTTAGGAACTAGTGAAAATCGTCAGTGTATCAATCTAGGCTTGGGATGTTCTAGACAAGAAAGAGTTGCTTTTGTTAAATTATTTAAAGAATTTAAGGATGTCTTTGCATGGACGTACGAGGATCTTAAAACGTTTGACCCTAATATCATACAACATGTCATCCCGATGAAGCCCCAAACCTTACCCTTCCAACAGAAACTGAGGAAGATGCACCCTAAACTAGAACCGACCGTTCAAAAAGAATTGAATAAACTCTTAAGTGCTAAAATAATTTTTCCTGTTAGGCACACTCAACGGGTGTCCAACCTTGTCCCAGTTTGGAAGAAAAACGGGGAAATACAACTTTGCGTCGATTTCTGGAACCTCAATAGAGCGTCTGACAAAGATAATTATCCTGTCCCACCCATGGAACAAATCCTTCAACAGGTATCTGGTTCCAAGAGGCTATCTTTGTTGGATGGTTTCTATGGATACAACCAAGTCCTGATGCCTCCGCCATACCAACTCAAAACTACCTTCCGTACTCCGTGGGGCACTTATTCTTATCGCAAAATGCCCTTTGGATTGATTAATGCTGGTGCTACCTTTCAGAGAGAAATGGATATTGCTTTCCGAGGCTTAATCAATCAGTTCGTCGTAGTTTACTTAGATGATGTGACTATGTATTCTAAAAACAAAGATGATCATCTAGCTCACTTACGAGCCATTCTGCTACGATGTCGTAAATACGGCATCTCCTTGAACCCCAAAAAGTCCATCTTTGCAGTAGAATAGGGTAAATTACTTGGATTCATTGTGTCTAGTGACAGAATGATTATTGACCCCGAGAGGACTCAAGTCATCACAAAACTTCCCCCACCTACATCCAAAAAATCCATGCAGTCTTTCTTAGGCCAGATTAACTTCGTGAGAAGATTCGTCCCCAGTTTCTCCGAAATGGTCAGGCCTCTCCAGAACCTGATTAAGAAAGACACCCAATATCACTGGGGACCCACAGAAAATCAAGCTTTTAATACGATAAAGAAGGCTATAATAGACACTACGTCTCACATGAGCCCTGACTTCTCTCAAGACTTTACACTCTATACTTTTGCCTCTGACCGTTCCTATGCCGCAGTCCTAACTCAAAAGAATTCCGAAAACAACGAAGTACCCATCGCCTTTATGAGTTCCTCTTTTAAAGGTGTTGAACTTAACTACCCAGCGGTTGATCAGCAAGCCTACGCTATTTTCAAAGCAGTCAAGCATTTTTGGTCATATCTTTTGAAGTCAAGGACGAAATTCATTGTCCCCTACCCTGTCGTAAGGAACTTGTTAGTGCAGAAGGAGTTAGGAGAGAAGAGAGCTAACTGGGTCACCTCCTTGCAGGAGTATGACTTGGAAATCACCCCAGCTCAGATCATGAGAGGCCAAGGGTTATGTAAATTGGTTGTTGATTTGGAAACAGGACAGCAAGAAGATAGCGATACATCAAACCTAGGGCAAAGCAATCAAAGTTTGATCTGTTGCACACAAAACCTCGTTAGTCCCTGGTACGACGATATTAGATTCTGTCTTGAACATGGATCATCACCCCGTCACCTTGACCCCACCAAGAGAAGAGCGTTAAGACTAAAGTCTACCTCCTTTCATCTTGTTAACGGTGTATTGTTTCATCAAAATTTTGACAGCGTACTGATGCGTTGTCTCGAGAAAGACGAAGCAGAAAAAGTATTGCTGGAGTTGCATGTAGGAGAAACTGGTGGCCACTTCGGTGGTGACACCACTGCTCACAAAGTTTTAAGAGCCGGTTACTATAGGCCCATGCTTTTTAGGGACACCCATGCCTTGTGTCGCAAATGTATCATCTGTCAGAAAGCATCAGGGCGGTTGCAAAAACTAGCCTTTCCCTTGCAACCCGTTTCAATAGACTCTCCTTTCCAGCAATGGGGCCTTGATATCATAGGTCTAGTTACCCCTCTGTCCTCGCAACAACACAAGTATATTGTGACAGCCACAGATTACTTTACACGATGGTTTGAAGCTGCTGCGCTAAGAACTGTTAACACCAGTCAGGTTATTTCCTTTTTAAACTCGAATATTATCACTCGTTTTGGCATCCCTGATTGTCTAGTCTTTGTTAATGCTTCATACTTTTCTTCTCTTGAGATGAGTGAGTTTTCTTTGGAGAAAGGAATAAAGCTTAAGTATTCTGCTAGTTACTACCCCCAAGGCAATGGATTAGCAGAATCAACAAACAAGAACTTGATCAAAATAATCAAGAGAACTGTGGTTGAAAATCACAAGAATTGGCACAATGCACTGTTGAACGCACTGTGGTCTGATAGGGTAACACCCAAAGCCGCTATAGGTAACTCCCCCTTTTTTCTCGTTTATGGCAGAGAAGCAATTCTGCCACCCACATTCTTCTTCCTTCTCTTCAATTGTCACAAAAATTCCAAGAAGAAGATTGTCCCCCTCTAGAAAACTGAATTAACGCTTTGATGAAGTTAGAAGAAGTAAGAGCCCAAGCTAAGCGCAAGTTATATCAACATCAACAATTGATTAAAAGATGGTTCGATTCTAATTATGCTTCTGATAGGAATTTTGAAGTAGGCGATCTCGTTTTGAAGTGGGACAAACCACACGAAGGAAAGGGTCAGCACACCAAATTACAAAACTTATGGCTTGGACCATTTTTAATTGCTGAAAAGTTGGGTCCTAGTTCCTTTCGATTGCAGAATCTTGAAGGGCAGCGTGACACCTATCCGGTGAATGGCCAAGCCCTGAAGAGATACTTTGGTTGATAACTACCCTTGTATATTATGTATATATTTATCATTTTTGTTTGCGTTTTCGTTTGCTTTCTTTTTTGATTTTGATTTGAATTGATCAGTTTGTGTTTTTGGACATACACATACCTGTACACTGAGCTATTCAGACAAAGACGATAGAAAAATTCTTCGTTGAAATAACTTCTGAAAAATTTGTACAAACATCAATGGTATATCTCTGAAACTGGTATCTATGTTGGAAAATTTTGTTGTTTGAAAGAAGTTTACTGATTTCAATCTCTGAGCAAAGCTTGTCATGATCATCTATTATCTTTTTATGTTGTCCCTTTTCCATAAAGGAATGACTCAAAAGATGTCTCCCTGTCATAGGAAGTTGTTTTGTAAATAAAACATTTCTGGAGATAAATAAAGGACAGTGCTAAAAAAATTCTGATGAGGTCTGAAAAAATTATGTTAAAACATCAAGATTTTCAGCATCACCCCGCTCAGCTATATATCTATGAAAAAAAAAAAAAAGTTATGAATAAGAGCTGTGGGAAGTGCTTGTAAACCCACCGGGATACTGAACAGGTCTGCTGGCAGTGGATAAATCCAAGCATGGTGCCAAGACAACTTCATCGGGGTACTGAACAGGCCCGCTGGCAGCGAAGCAATGTCGGGTACATGAAAATCTGCAAAAAATATAAGAAACCTCTTTAATGTCCTTTATTCTGATCTAAGAACTTCTTGACAGGATACAGATGTCAGAGTGGGTTAAATGGAAACCCTGTCGAGGCTATGGACGCCTGCTGGCAGCAATGGCCATGCCAACAGTATCAAAGATTTTATCTTTAATATCGTGACTTTCTAATCTTAAGGTTGGTATTAGTTTTCATCTTTTGAAACACTGCTGGAAAAGATGGTTAAGGATGATGTTTGTACGATTTTTTGGTTGTTATTTCTGAGTTGAAATTTTCTTTGCTGTCCTAATCTGAATTTGTTTCTTTTGCAGAGATAACTGCTTCTTCCAATGTGTCTCCATTGTTGGCAGCCAATTCATTTTTTTCTATTATCATATAAGCTTCCTACACCTATGTCTTACAAACATCAAGTTTTCATCGCATTTTTCAAATAGACGACACGTTCATTTCTTGCAACATTTACACATTTGTCTTCGTTAAGTTTTCACGACTGTAAGCGTGAAAACTTCTCTTTTCAAAGTTGTTTTTCGATCATTATTTGAACTGTGGTTATTTCTTTTTCCATTATGCCTATTGTGCTTATCTTTTATTGATCATTACACGATTGGCATTATCTTTTGATCAGTTCGCGTACTTCGATTGATTATATAACTTGGTTTTGTTGAATTTGTAAGACATTGAGCATTTGGATTTGCATTCTATGACTTGCCTAATCATTGATTCTATGAAATGCATAGGGGTATGATTTATTTTTGTTTTTATATATATATGATCCTTATGTTCATCTTTTCAAAAACTTTAGCTAGTTGACTATATGCAATATCGTTTTGGCACTTTGATTAAACGTTTGACCGATACGTTGGCACATGCATGATTTTGGGTTTTGATTTATATATCGGATTGTTAAACATTATGGTATAACTTGCGCGTATTGGTATACATATTGGATTTCATTGGTTGTACGCATAACTCAATGGTTGAACTATTATGATTGTTTGAACAACTATGAAATTTGGCGGTTGTACTTGGATAATGAATATTATGCATGGCAATGAATAACTCCACCACCTTCGCATGCTTCCATTAATGCTTACCCCTTTGCTCGTTCATTGTTGTTGGTTCGGGTAGCCCTGTTCCTGTATGCGTTGGTGAATTCGAACCCTTCCCTTACCATGTGCTCGATCCATGGCACCAGTCATCCGAGTTGAACCCAATGGCGGTCAAGCCCTGTTAACATTTGACAATGCCCGCGAAGATTTGACAGACAGTGGATGGATTACCTTCGTGAAACATTTCGAGGGTTTTAACCTTTGCGTAGCTCGACAATTTTCCATAACCTTCGATGGCTGTCGAGCTAAGGTAGGCGATGTTCAGTTAGAGATTGAGGAGAAATTTATCAATCTTACTACGGGTTTGCCTACCACTGGACAACGATGGTTCAATAATTGCAAGGTCGAAGAGGTCCCATGGACACTGCTCTTCCTCTTGCGCAAGGTTACCTCATGTGCTAGAGGTATGCCCGTATCTTCACTCAAACCGCGTTGGCACGATTTATTGATGATAATCAAGCAGTTCGTGACCTGTGAAGGTCGATACGGACGTGTATTCCTCCACCACCTGCATTTTCTTATGGTTTTTATGGGATATCAGCTCAATATGCCCTATTATTTGCATCGTAGTCTGTTTAAGATGTCGAAGAAGTTCAAAAGACACCAGGCTAACAATAGCCTTTTTCATTATGGGCTTATCAAGCTCATCATTGTCTGTCATTTGAGTTTGCACGAGGATAGTTGGAGCAATTTCATTGCTCGGAATCGTTTTGAGGATCCGAACCCTACACAGGTTGACAAACCTGTGGTGAGCGAGGTCAAGGTTGTACCCTCGGTGCCCTACCATGTCCTACTGCCTAAACCCTCAGCCGACCCTCCTATCGACTTACCCCACACTTTGAATAAGAGCATTGAGACTATTAAGCCTGTGACAAAGAAGCCCAAGCCGAACCTCACTGCAAATGCCAAAGGGAAAAGGAATGCACATTTGATTTCACGGATGGCAAGGAATAAGCCAAAACCCCCTGTCGATCCTAACCCTATCGTGTTGAGTGAGGACTCTGATTCGGAAGTGGAGCGTTTCTTGGCTAGCGAATACCCCTATTCACAAGGTTTGTGTGTCGAACCCTCATATGATTTTGTGTCGAACCTACCCCCCTGCCTAAAGGAATACCCTAACTACCCAGGCATTAAGCTACCTTGTGAAACCCCCGGTCATTTGCCCAAACCCTCGCCTGCTCTGTCTAAACCTACACAGTCACCTTGTGACCAATGCAATTCATGGTTAGAGCGATACTATCTAGATGCTCCGATACTCCAGTCAAAGATTCAATCTTTCGAAGACCAGATTGCAGTCTTGACCAGCCAAAAGGCCAAGCTCCAAGCGACAGACAAGAAACAAAGAACAACCGGATCCCTCCTGTTTAAAAATGTGGAATCAGCCACGGCTGTTGTAAACTCAAAGTTGGCATAATTGAGCAGCCTCGTCGCTACACAGGTATGAAAAATTTGATATCGTTTTGTTAATAATCTAGGTTGATATGATGTTTGCAATTCAGTTTTTAAATAGTTATGTTCATACCATGAATAGCTCTCTTATATCGTGTGCATTCTATATATAGCTTTGCTTTGAATAAAAACAAATTTTGATTCGATTTACGATTTGATTATTCCCAGTTTAGAGATCAATAGATTGTGATTAGATTTGAGTGATCTTTGCTTGAATTTGGTTGATTGGTTTGCCTCGTTAAGGTTTATAAAATTAATAGTTTTCCCCCAAATGAATTGGTTTGAATAAGATTTGAAAAGGAAATTTTTCGTATCCAGTTTAGAACATTATCACGTTCGGATTTGGTTCTGTTATGATCCATATGCTATGGTTGATAAATGACTCGATCGAGTTTGATTGTTACGATTTTGCTCAGATTCGATTTCATTATCATTGATATGATGTGACTGGTAAATATTTTCGGGAGTATAGTTGTGTTGACGGGCGAAACTGACCGTCCGTCAACAGGGAGAGTGGAACCGGTCCGGGGTTGTCTAAATAACCCAAGCCGTTTGGTATGGACCACCCTGACGAGTTTAACGGCTTCGTTGGCCGCTCTGAGGTCTCGTAAGGAAACCAAAGAGAAAGTGATCTGAGCTAAATAATCTAA
>ML791374.1:187568-204103 GCA_009831015.1 Picea engelmannii
AGATATCGTTTGTGTTCCAAGAATAGAAAAACCATTAAATGACAACAAATCCAAATTCGATTATGATAAATCAAACTAAATCTAATCACAACCAATCCAACTAAATCGATAAAACTTATGCATGACGGAGCAAGTCAAACACATAAACAGGACTTTGTGACAATCGCTGTATAAAAGAGGGGAAATATACCATCACAGTTGTTGAAGCTATGTCAATCTTGAATTGACAAATGCAATGGCAGACTCAACGTTTTTGAACAAGATCGATCCAGCAGTCCGTTGATTTTTTTCATTAGGTCGCCCCTTTGCATCTCGACCAGTGAGCATTGCCACTTGCCTCTCCAAATCGTGAATTTTAGATTGCAATTTAGGGACATCCAAATAGTACCTCTCCAACCACAGTTCACACTGGTCGCAAGGTGAAGCAACCTTTTGAGAAGAAGGGGGTTTTGATGATTCCCCGAGGGTTTCATGAGATGGCTTGATACCCGGATAGTCAGGGTTATCCTGAAGACACGGAGGCAAATTATCAATGAAATCGTATGGAGGTTCGTCACCACAGAAGCCCTCTTCAGCTAAAAAACGCTCAATGCTTGAATCAGAGTCCTCACTAATCATGACAGGCTCTGTTTTGGCAGGAGACTTGGACTTATTTCTCTCCATGTGAGAGATCATCCTTGCACTTTTCTTGTTCTTAATATTAGCAGCAGGGTTTGCTCTAGCCTTCGTGGTTATGGGTTTAGCAACTTTAGTCACAGCCATAGAAGAAGTCACAGGTGAGTCGGGTTTAGGTTCGGGTAGTAAAACACTGTAGGGTACAGGGGTAGATTTACTCTCGGACACCACAGGCTTATCGACCTGTGAAGGGTTTGATTCCTCAAAACCATTACGGTTGAGAAAATCGTGCCAGGAATATCGACGTAAACCCAATTCATAAACAACCAGCATTTTAATCAACCCAACATGAAAGAGGCTAGTATCAGCCTGACTTCGTTTATACTTCTTGGCCATTTTGAATAGAATTCGGTGCAGATAATGCGGCATGCTCGGCTCGAAACCCATAAATACCATTAACAAACGTAGATGAAACAGAAAAACAAATCCATACCTTCCTTCACAAGTGATGAACTGCTTGAGAATCATCAAGAGATCATACCAGCAGGGTTTCAACATCTTCGCAGGTAAACCTTTGTTGCACGACCTTACTGTCCGAGACCGAAACAACAGTGTCCACGGGACATCGTTTACTTTATAGCTTTTAGACCATCTTTTCCCTTTGACAGGCAGACCAGTTGCCAGGCTGAGAGATTGTTCGGTGATTTTGAGTTGGACATCTCCAACTTTGGCTCGGCAGCCATCAAATGACAGTGCAAATTGCCGAGCGACAGAGATATTAAAACCATCGAACTTCCTTATAAACGAAATCCACCCAAACTCTTCAAGGTCGCTGTATGCACCATCGAATGTCAACAGCGCTTGGCATCCATTAGGTTCGACCCTCACAACAGGAGCCATATCCTCTGTTCATGGTAGGGTTCACACCGAATGAATCAATGCACAGAGTGAATAGGATAGGCTTCCATAGTTTGAATGCTCGACGAGACCGAAAACAACTCCAGGCGTGCGAAGGTGGTGGGATTACCATCACCACGTATTACATTAATGTCCTGTACAGAGCTGTTTAAAACCATAATCATTAAAAAAAATGCATCTACCAGTGAGTGATTGAATCACCACTTCTACGTGCCAGTCATCCGAGTTAGAACCAACACTTCATATGATAATAACGCGCCAAGTGTTAAGTTTAAAACCAACACAGTACCAGCATTAACTATCGATTCAACGTGCCAATTCCATCGTTCATTCAATCGCTCAATCACAGGGTTTAGTGTTAATACATAGCTCGGGATCATAATCAACGTATAATTCAACTTTGCAAACAGTATGCCAAGTATCAATTCGAATATGATTAACTTATGCGCCTTGAAACCATTGCTATCATACCTTATAAACTTGTCCATGTATTCGATGCATATGGTAATGTTTTCATTCCAATATTTTGAGAACAATATGATCAAAACTTTTCATATAATAACTGAGTGAGAATCCATAATAAGGAGGAAAAGCAATAAGACCAAATCCATTACAATTTTCATAAGATCGAAACAAGACCAATAACTTTTATGCCCAAAGGTTTAACAATGAAATATATCCAAATGYGYAAWCAAGGTAAGATAATGCTCAAGAWCATAAGTCTGATACAACATTTAGCACTCATGTGATAAACCAGTGATCAAGTATCAACCAAAGACGATGACAATCTAATCAATGAAAGAGGTGTTTTCACACTTGCAGTTGTGAAAACTAAAACGAAATTTAATCGTAATTGTCGCAAATAATGAGACGAATGTCTAAAAGCACAATGCGACAATGATTTGTCGTAATACGACAAGGTGTAGGCAGCTTTTTAAGAGTAATCAAAAAAAATGGGTTGGCTGCCAACAAGTTGTTACGATGTGCTCTGTCATACAATTTTCCAAATCTTGAATACTACTCTGTTTTTACAAAAATGATGGTCTCATTAAACCTGTGCAACTACGCCCGAAACATAAAACGATTATGGTTTGCAACGAATATGCTAAACTTAGCCGATTAATTCGTTTGATTGGAAAGATTTTGGTAAACGAAAATCAATCATGTTTGCTTACTATGCAATGATGAGTGATCGAAATCGATAACAAACTCTGTTGATTGATCATGTTACGTTTTTGGTTATGTGTCGGTTATGGTTTGGATTCGTTCATGGCCTAAATCACTTGTTATACAGTTATCGTGATTTAAAAATAGTCCTGTTCGATTCAATTATTTCCCCTCATGATAAGACAATTGTAACGACAATGTTTGTGATTTGTTTTGTTTTTGGTTGGATATTAAAATGATTTCATAACTGAGGGATTTGATTTGTTAAGAAACGATCATGATGTTGTTACATATGATGACAATAATCGAAACAGAGTGTTTCTATCCTTGTATTCGATTAAATGATATGAATCTTGTTGCTATATCGTTACAGCTATAACGACTGGAAATTGCTAATGTTGGATTGAATCGTATCCATTGTTTAACAATCATATACGATATGTTTTTCAATTAGATATGAAACAATCTTATGATTGTCGGACTATGATTTTGTTAACCCGATTTTTGGTAACAAGAAACAGAGTATTCTTATCTCTGTATTCATTCTGATCCTATTTGATTTTGAATGCTATAACAAGTTCAAATTTAATTATTCATTTTCAAATAGTGATTGGATGGTAATTGAATTTAGATTTTCAATTAATTTTATTTCTGATTCTATGTGTTATTTTAGACTAGCTACAGAATCAGAGGATTATGTAGCCAGTCTATAGAATTTAATTTTTATCATTTTTTTAATAAATGACCCTTCTAACTTGTCTATTTTTTACCCTTTTCAGGTGAATTCGAATTGCATGGGACTTGATGGACAGTTTGGAGGATATTTGAAATATTTTGGTTTCATTTTAGTTTCTTAGTTTAGTTGATCTTGGGAATATCTTCCCAGATTATGTAAACAGTTTGATAATTTCCACAGGGAGGTTTTACCCTATGGAAAAACTTATAAATACTTATTATTTTTGTAATAATAGCATCCTCATTCGTGGGAGAACAAGGATATGGAATTTTAATACAGACTGAGACTGAATTTGATATTCTGCTACAGCTTTAGCTTCTCATAATATCAATATTTTGTTTTATGTTTATGTGTATCAATTTTCATTTGGTTAATGACTACTTTAGCTATCTTAGTCTTTTGCAAATGATATAATTTAATCAATATAATCCATATCTAATTTCTTCTAGTATATAAAAAACATAGCAATTGCTCAATTCAGTTTGTGAATGTCAGATTTCTCTTCTTCATAAGTTGAATTATTAAGTATAAGTTTTTGCATAACAGGTTTCCCTTATTGCAGAGATTTATAAATCTTATAATTGTTATGATTTTTTATGTCTTGTTTGTCCTGTAAACAACTCAAAGAGCAGTGCAGCCTATCGTTTACAAGAAGCTTCTGGATCATCCGGTGCAAGTTTCCTTCCTCCGACCAGCTTCGAAGTCATCACACACAGGAAAAATTTGGAGCGTTTCCAGGTCAGTTTATCATTTGTTTGTTTAGTGTATTTGTTAGCATTTTAGTTAGTTCGTATATTAGATTTTTTAATTTCAGCAAGTTTTATTTCTTATTTATAAAATCATAAAATCAAAAAAGATATACCTTTCTATGTCTTAGGGCAGATCGCAAATGAGTTTTCCAGGTTTTATTTAAATCTGTATTTTGTGAATATTGTATATTTTGTAAATAGGTTATATCTCAGATAGTAGTTAGTGTAATATTAGTAGTTTGTAAATAGTAGATTAGTTAGTTTATTTAGTAGTTAGTTTTAATTAGATTAGTGTATTAGTTTGTTTTATTGTTAGTTAGTTTAGTTTGTTTTATTTAGTTTTAGTTAGAATAGTTAGTTTAGATTAGTTTTCTCTTTGGTTTTCCTAGGACCTTAGATCAGCTAACGGAGCTGCTAAACTCGTCAGGGTGGTTCATTCCAAATGGCTTGGGTTATTAGACAACCCCGGACCGGTCCCACTCTTCCAGTTGACGGACGGTCAATTTCGTCCGTCAACAAATGGCGCTAGAAGGAGGGCCTGAACTTAATTAATGGCACGAGGCGGTCGCAAGACTCCTCCCCCCCCTAATCGCTCACCTATAGTGACTAGAAGTCGTTCACACGATAATATTCCCCTTCAAACAGCAACTACTTCAACCGAAGATCCGCAGATCACAGTTGAGCCAGCAACCCCTAATCCTACAGGTGGTGACATAGAAGAGATTGTTCGTCGATCTCTTATTAAAACACATAGTGCCTTAGCTAGTTTGAGGCAACCAAACCGTCTGTGGGGTTGACCTTTGGACTTCTCTGATATCAGAGAACAATTAGGTGACACTAACCTCACTGTGAATCCTACAGATCCAAACTTAAATCCTGTTGTAGGAGGATCTGGGATACCTCCTTCACCACCTCCATCATCTCCTTCCTCTTCTGGAGGAGATTCCTCTTCTGACGAAGGAAATTCACCTTCTCAGCCTTCCACACCCACTACCTCGATGGAAAATCAGAACAACCCTGCTAGACCCTGGTTGGACCAAGATGTTGTAGCTGTACCTGGAGCTTAGCACCCTTTACCTAAGCACCCAGAGAAATGGCTTCCCAAGTTTGATCTTGATTCGAAACAGATAGCTGAAGATCATATAAAAAAAATTATGTTAGCCATAAGACTCCACAATGTTGAACATGAAGACGTTGTATGTAGGTTGTTCCCGTATACATTCGAGGGTAATGCATCCACTTGGTACTTTGCCCAACAACACCATACCATCGTGTCTTGGGAAAAATTTGGGTCATGCTTTTTGGAAAAGTTCGGAGACAGTAAGCCTCCGGAAGTTTTGGTCATGGACCTTTCTAGCTTAAAAATGAACCCAAAAGAAAATGTTAAATATTTTAATCAAAGATTCTTGACGCTTAAAAACCGAATCCCTGTAGATTCCATGCCCGCTGAGAGTCTTATAATAGCTTACTACACTAAATCTTTACATCAAAGCATAACTACTTGGGTTAAACGTTTTAAGAAAGCGACGTTGTTAGAAGCCTTCGAGGAGGCCAGCCAGATAGAAAAAGACATACTTAGTCTTAAGGACTCTTCTAGCAACAAAACTAAAATTGTTTCTTCTTCCAAAAAGAAGATTGAAATCCTCTCCAGACCCACACAAAGTAAAACACAACCGGAAATCCTCTCCTGTCCTGAACCTTCATCAAGGGCATTCACAGTATCGATAATTGATAACCCTCAACTCAGCATCATCAACGTAGGGGTTGGTTTGTGCCCACCTTTGATGGGTACTTTTGATTACCCGCCTCCTTCTGACGACGTTAAGTTCATATCAGCAGTCCCCGACCAGTCTAAGGTTGAAAATTTTCAAGTCTCGTCATTTTGTACTACTTTCTTTGATGATCAATGGACTCTTCCTTCCCCATCAACCATGATGGAAGGGATAGGGCACCATGGCATGGCCATGCCTTTGTCTGTGACAAAGGTTGCATACTCTATAGTCCAACAAGCTTTTGTCGATCCCGATTCGACTCCCACACAAGAGTTAGATCCGATTCTCGAGCCTATTTGGGCTCAAGGTTCCCTCACCGATATTGATTCTTTAGACTTAGTCTTTCCTTTAGACGAGGCGATTATTGAGGCAATGACTAGTCCAGATAGACCTTGGGATGATCTCCATCACAGATCTGATTTCCTCCTAGACTTAAGAATAACTGAAGCAGGTGAACTCACTTTGACTATGACTGGAGATAGGTCTTGTCCTATCCATCCTTTGGCTACACATGCAGTTTACGCTAAAGAAAATATGGAAACCATCGCTAAAACGATACCTATTGATATCTCCAGAACCCCTGACGTCATGGAGAATGTCTCCATCAGAGCGGACTGCTCCCCCGAGGAGATTTGAATCTACAAGGACTTATTTAAAGAATTGTGCGATGTGTTTTCCTGGTATTCCAAGGGAATTCCAGGCATAGATCCAAGAATTGTTGAACACGAAATCACGGCGTACCCTGATGCTAAGCCAGTCTGGCAGAAGCTTCATCCGATTAATCCTAAGAAAGCAGCAGTTATCAAGGCTGAAGTAGAGAAACTGCCTGAAGTTGGTTTCATCTACCCCATCCAATTGACTCGATGGGTATCAAATCCCATTACATTCAACAAAAAACAAGGTATGATTCGCATATGTATGGACTTCCATGATTTGAACAAGGCCTATCCAAAGGATAATTTCCCCATGTCGTTTATTGACCAAATAGTCGATGAATGCACAAGTTTCGAGGTCTTTTATTTCATGGATGGTTTTTCAAGATATAATCAGATACAGATCAAACCCAAAGACCAACACAAAACCTCTTTCATTTGTCCGTAGGGTACATTTTCTTATCAGAAGATGCCTTTTGGTCTGAAAACTGTTGGAGCAACTTTTCAATGGGCCATGTATTTTTCTTTCCACGATGTCAAACACATAGTTGAGTCTTATCTAGATGATTTAGCATCATGATATTGTAATAGAGATAATCATCCCACACACCTCTGACTTATATTTGAGCGATGTCGCTACTACCAGATTCTCTTGAATCCAAACAAATGCATTTTTTGCATGATGTCGGGTCATCTGCTAGGTTTCATATTTTTGACAATAGGGATCATGGTCTATCCTCTAAAGGTTGAGGCGATAGTCCAATTGCCTCCCCCATGCATTGTCCCTCATCTTCAGAGTTTGCAGGGAAAAGAGAACTTCTTACGGCATTTCTTCGCAAACTATGCTGAGATCACAAAGGGTTTCATGCGTTTACTAAAGAAGGACACTCTTTTTCATTAGGATGAAGTTGCTCAACGCTCTTTCAAAGCATTGAAATGTGCCCTCACATTTTCCCCTCTACTTCGACCATCCAATTATAATAAATATTTCTTACTTTACTTGGCCACTGCGAATTAGACCATCGATATGGTCTTGGTTCAGGAGGATGATTTTCTCGAAGAATATGTGATTTATTACCTGATCTGAGGCCTAGTTGGACCAGAACTCAATTATTTCCACATCAAAAAACTTGCATTAGTAGCAAATCATGTTGTTCAACGGTTCCATCATTATATCTTGTTTCACAAGACCACCTTCATTGTCGTTGTGAATCATTTTCAATACGTGTTGACACGATGTGTAATCGGAAGAAAGATCAGTAGATGGATAGCTATCCTCCAAGAATTTGACTTGGATTTTGTTTCGGAAAAATCCAAAAAGTTGTTGGTCTTCACGGAACTCATATCGAAAATACTAGTCGAATCAGGTGATGTTATACCCAAGGAGTTTCCTATTAAAGGAGACATGTTTTTAATTGCATCTTTGGACCCCTATTATGGACATATACTAGTCTATCTATAGACATTGAAGTGCCCCACCTATTCTTCTCATGATGAGCATCGCCATATACGCCATTAGGCCAACAACTATCTCATACTCTAGGACACTCTATATCGTCGAGGTGTAGATTGCATCCTTCATTGGTGTCTCACTCATGAAGAAGAGGAAATCATGATTAATGATTGCCACACTGGAGCATGTAGTGGTCATTTGTTTAGGTTGGCAATAGCCCAAAAGATTCTATGAGATGGTTACTTTTGGCAGACATTAATCAAAGATTATGTTGAATCAGTCTTGAAGTGCGACCTGTGTTAGATCTTCTCTTGGAAGATGAGGGAACACCCCGCTCCCATGTTTCTCGTCATCACAGTTGGTCCCTTCACCAAGATAGGGATTGATTATACTACATGCAACCCCCTTCATCAAGGGGGCACTGTTATATCATTGTAGTAATATACTACTTCACGAAGTGGGTCGAAGCTATGCCTAGGTTTAAAGATGATGGCAAGACAACAACTCTCTTTTTGTTTAACCAGATAATAGCAAGGTTTGTCGTCCTGAGAGAGATTATCACTGACCATGGCAGTCACTTTCAGAATAAAATGATGTATGAGTTAATGTCAAATCTTGGGTTGAGGCAAGAACATTCATCACCCTACTAACCACAAGGGAATGGTCAGGTGGAAGCTGTGAATAAGTCCCTTAAGACTATTCTACAATGACCGAATAATTCGGCCAAGTCAAATTGGCATTTGATGTTGTACTCGGAATTATGGTCCTATTGAATGTTTGTTAAGATGGAAACCAGTTTCTCACCTTTTCAACTTGTTTACGGGCTGGAAGAAGTCTTTCCTATAGAGTGCCAGATCTCGTCTCTAAATTTGGCAGTACAGTTATTTCCAGACACTTCACCACTTGAGGAGCGTTTATTATATCTTGAGAAACTCGATGAGCAGTGTCGGGATGCAGCCTTTGCCAACAAGGCTCACAAACAAAAGTTCAAGTGTCAGTATGATCGGTCTATTCATCCTCATATTTTCTTTGAAGGTGACCTTGTCCTGGTCTATGACCAAGATAAGGATGGGGGCAGGAAATTTCAAACCCATGTGGTTCAAACCTTTCATCGTGAAGGAGGTTCTAAAGAAGGGTGCTTATTGTCTGGTGGACTTTGAGGGAAATTATTTGGAGGAGCCTAGAAATGGGCTCTACCTCAAGAAGTATTACTTATAGGTGGGTCGCCTTGGGTGACTTCTTGTACATATGTATAGTTCTTATACATTTTTTCTTTCTTAGTTTTTGTCTTTTTGGTTTTATGGACGTGTCGTTTTTTATGTGATCTTTTTCACCATGGCAGATGTCAAGTGAATCAGAGGTGTTTGTTGGGTTTGCAGACGACGCTAACCGACACACTTAGAGGCTTGCTTCCGCAGATTGGGTAATTTTCACACCTCAGGGCCAGTTTCTATCTTTAGGAGGTATATGTTTAGGTGACGCCACAAATAATGTTGTCAAATACAATGCAATCTTAGAGTTGCCTCATTATGCTTTGTCGTGTGGTATCTCTCACCTCCATGTCTACTTAGATGCTCAGTTGGTTGTGTCTCAGTTAAATGGGGTTTACCGTGTTTATGATCCATCATCCTACTCTACACCGACGGTTCCTTAGGGTACATCTCTTAGAACAAATATTTGATTACATTACGTATATTCATGTTCCTAGAAGATTGAATAAAATCACAGATACTTTATCTAATCATGTATTAGATTAGCACATTTCACACATGTAAGAAAAAGAACACACACACACACAAGTAAATACATTTGTAAATAAATGTAATACATAAGACATAAAAATATGTAAATACACACATATATATAAAAAGTATGAGAGTACATAGGTGGGTGCAAGTGCCTCAAAAATATATATTTCTAGTAAGAGTCACAGGGCTTATGCCCTCAAAAATATACAAAAGGTTCCCTCGACACGTAAGTAGTCCAGATAGGCTAAGGGAGGGGCATGTTTTCCCTATCGTAGTGAAAAACGTTTTTTTCCAAATGCCAGAAGAGTTGGACCCAGGTCCATGGTACCCCAACTACATCAGGTTGCATCGCTGGTGGAAAATCCTCGATCTCTGCCATAGGGACTGCACAAGTGAGCACGGTGAGGTTCCACTCCACCCGTCTCAATATTCTCTCAACCTCTCCGGCTGGAGGTCCCCCTACTGTTGTCACTGGTCCGACAACTATGGTTGGTCCTACCTCTATTCGAGGATGTCGCCTGGTCCTCAAGAAGTCTGTTGGATGCACTGGTCCCACATCTGTACATAACAAACACATAGTTGTCAGATACTCCAGTACACATGAAAATGATATATATATAAAGAAATAAAAAATAAATAACTTTGAAAAACAAGCATACCTATCTCTCCTCATTCTACTCCAGGAAGTACAGGCATAATAGGATCCCTGGAGAATTTGATCCCGGCATATGGGTATTCCTCTATGGCCGGAATCTATTGAGACCACTAGTCGAAAAATTTATCATCAAAGGCCTAAATGGTCCTCCCTCCCCCCTGTCACGTAAACAAAACCACCCATCTACATAATGCTGGGAGGGAGGCCTCATGCCCTTGTACTATCTCTCTTGGACTAAGACTGGGTACTATCTCTCTTGGACTGAGACTGGGTACTATCTCTCTTGGACTGAGACTGGGAACCCAAAGTTTTCGTTCTACCGCAACTGACACTATGCCAGTTGTCTCTTCATGCAATCTAGCATGGTTGTGCTCTAGTTGAACACTCATGCATTCAAGCACTATATCACACAATGCATTTTCTCCTAGGAATCCTGATGTAAATACATGGATCCAATGATCCACCCAATAAGTAAAACTATCACTTTCAGTGATAGGTTGGAAATCTTGTGGATCACCACCTGAGAACCCACTTTATCTATGCCCGCCTCACAGTGTAGCATGATTAACTCGGTTATGTTGTGAGGACCGAGGGGAAAGGTACGTAAGTTGATTGGATCCCATATCCTAGAGAGACCATTCGGGAATTAAATTTCTTCAGTCATTGGAGTCAACGAATTCCCCTCGAGCATAAATTACTCAACGTCTGGGTGCCACTAATCTACCAAGGCATTCAATAACCTGGGTTGTTCCCTCATGAGTGGACACTGGAAGTATTTCAACAAACCACATTGAGCTAATAAGAAAAGAGAAGCAGGGTCTTCTGAGACCAAAGAATCAATGTCTTCATGCTCCCTTTCTCTCCAATAAACGTACATCCTGCAAAAAGAACAAGTTCAAAAGAGAGTCAAAAATCTTGTTTTTTTTAAATTTTCCACAATTTGGAGTGTGTACGCGGGTTGTATTGGACACAGTCATGTATGCATGCGAGCATATTGTTTTCTTCACATGGGCATACACAGGTTGTCCTAATACATCCGGTGTACATGTAGGGCCGACCTTTTTTAGAGGTGCGCGCCCCTGTAAAAACCAAATTAAAATACAAAAGGAAGGTATAGAAATGCAAGAGGAGCTAGTTTGTACTTACTTAGTCCAAGCGGAATTGTTTCATCCTTTGAAGCTCCCAGAATCAACTCGTTTAGCAAAGCGGTATTTTTGACTTCTTTGTCAATTCTCAATTTACAATGGTGATAATGAGTTGCCAGCTTCTATTTATAGACTTTTTGGCCCCTTTTTGTCATTTTTTTGGCCCCCTTTGTTGTTTTTCTAGCTCGAAGATCGTTTAGTATGGTTCTTGAGTTTCTTATGGGATGTTATGATACATGTTACTTTTGGTATTGGGAAACTTTTTGAGAGTTGGTTCATTTTTAAAGGTCCTTTGGTAAAAAAGTCGTTTTTCCAACTTTTTGCATCTAAGTTAGGTTTCCACCTCCACTTTTTGCATCTCGTTGTATTTTCCTCTTTTCCATAGGATCGACCCCACCAAGTTGCAACACGGAACCATCTTTACTTATTTAGAAGTGTCGTAATTTAGTGGTAGAGCCTGCCTTTACATGGATGCCCTAGTTAGATCCTCATTGCTTTTGGCATCCAGGTCATCATTAATGACTATAGGCTTAGGAGTCCTTATTAGTTTTTCCTATTATGAGTTTGAGCCTCATTTGCATGATTCATCATCACTCTTGACCTCACCCTCAGGACTCCCAAACAATGACAGGTCTTCTTTTAAGCCGTTTTCAGACCCTATAAACATGAAAAGATTTCAGAGTGATTTTGTTGCCCTTCACGCTCGCCAAACTAAAACTTGAAGGCACGTCTGTCTGGCGGTAGTTTACCCCTTTTTCGGTCCTGATGGTCAATTGTATGAACAAAGGTATACTCTAGGATCTTCGTTCCTCTAGAAGATTATTCTCAAGTATAATTTTAACCCTTTTTCGATCCTTAGGGACTAAAATTACGAAAAAAGAACCCCCATGGAGTCCATAGTTAAGCTCTTTTTAGACTCCATAAAATAGAAAAGATGGTCGAGTGACCTTGTTTCTTCACACTCGTTAAATTGGTCTAGAAGAACATCCCTTATGTAGTCCACATTTAAGATCTTTTTAGACTCCTTAAAGATGAAAAGATTGACAAGTGATCTTGTCTTTATCGCACCCGTTAAAATGGTTTTGAATAGACGTCTTTTCAGTGCTAGTTTACCCCTTTTTCGAATCGACTAGACTACCTTTGAAAAAGGTACCCTAGTGGAGTCTCCGTTTATGATTTTTCAGACTCTCTAAAAATGAAAAAACACCGAACTTACCTTCTTTGGGCTCATTAAAATTACATCGAAGGAGATTATCATTGTGTCTTATTAATCACATTTTCATTCTCGTGTCTTTGGCCTAATGCCAGCTCCATGTTGCTCTCAACTGAACCATCTGAATCATGCCTTATACACAAGCCTTGTAGCACTTTGCCTCTGCATCTTGACACCTTGACCCATGGAGGATTTTTCCCGAGTGTCCTTTTCCTACATATGTCTCCTTTCTCTGAGCATCAGTGTGTTCCTTGCGCTTGGAACTAGTATGTTTGTGACACTCATTCCTCCTTTGTAACGTAGCATTCTTTTATTCCTTTTCAAGAATTTCCAAAATTATTGAAAAAGACAAAAAAATCAAATATACCCCAAAAAGATGAAGGGAAATGTATTTTCTTTTTATTGGCAGCACAATGAGTCTCCCTTGGAAAAATCACATCCTTTTGTTTGTTCGTCAAGATCTAGGATTTAATATGACCTTAGGAAGTTGTTCTCGCTACATAGATTTGTATCCTCCTTTGTTTGGTTATCCTTCCAAACATATGAAGAGTTCGTGTTGCCTCCAGCATCGCGAACTTATGTCAATTCCATGCTTCCTGAGTCTCATCATTTGTTGTGCTTTTGTCCAAGGAAATTTTTACTAAAATTGATTCGGCCCTTTTGTAGTTTGTCTCTTGTCCTCATGCCAGGCCACCCCGAAAGGCCAATCAAGTCCCTGTTCAAAATCAATGAAGTTTTCTTCCTGATCACTGAGATCCTCTTGTTTGTTCCCGACGAGTCATCGAAGACCTCTGAGTAGTGAATTCATACACTGATATTACACTCCTACCCTAGTTTTGAAGATCTCAAGGTTTTTGCTCGAGATCTGAAGGCCTCATCTCCAGCCATCACCCATCATTAGCTTCTTAAAGATGGATACTATACATGTATATCTTTTGATTTTGATATGTAGATACGTTATGTATTTCTCATGGCTACACTTTATATAGTTATATGACATGGATCTACAGTGTATTTGATTGGAAGCCATTATTTTATTTCATCCCAAGCATGGGTATGCCCTCATTGGTGAGCCGAATTATTACTTTGAAGATGGAACCTCTTGAACTCTAGTCTATGGGCTCACTCGCTTCATACGTTGGTGAATATTTGTAATGTATTTTTTCCATCATATGCTCTTTTGACCTCACACATTAGGGGGCATCTGTTATAACTCTAAATTGCACTAGACATGCATACCTGGCATCAAGCCATCTTACTTGCTATCTTTGCCAAGCCATCATTGAATAGCTCTTCTAAAAAAACCATTTTCTTGAATATGTACGCGCCTTGCACCACTATTGTCTGCGCACACACGCTTTCTGCACCATTACAGCCCACATACACTCACAAAAAGCGCGAAAAATAAAATTTGCAAAGGGATACGTCCTTTTGGGCCGTTAATAATCATTTGACCGCCTATAGCCAGTCTCCCTACCGAATACCTAGCTTTTTGGCTTATAAAAGAAGGTGTTGGGGTCCCATTTCAAAAATAAGCACAAGAGAAAATAAATTGTACCCATTTCAATATCCCCCCTTTGCCCCAATATTTTGCAACCACATTGTGAGTTTGAGCAAGAATTCCCTTTTTCAACCCTTTCTCCTCCATTGCAAATCCTTTCCATTTCCCTAGAGAGAACTGAAGAGGAGAAGAATACGTGGAAGACATTGGTACATGGTGAAGAGGATCCCAGGACCGAGTTCGAGGAGTAGTTGACGGTCTCATATTGTATCTGACTTTGTGAGATTAATATAAAGAAATATTTTTTCCATCCCGCCAAATGATGTCTTCAATATTCATTATTTATTTGCATTTTGGTTATGATATCTAACCCACTAATCCATATGTAGAATGCATTCTTGTATTTTCTTGTTTTTATTTTGGTGAATGCAGGTCAGCCTTGGGAGGAGACTTGCAGTCGAGAAACAACTGAGCACAAAGGGATTGACACTGAACGCGAAGTTTAAGGTAGGACTACCGGATCCCTATACTTTGCTTTTTATGTATGATTGTGGGGTAATGTCAGGATAGTTTTTAAAAGTAGGAGACTTTAGACGGTTAGCTTTTCCTACACTTTAGAACCCTGGTGCAGTCCGTAGGGGGTTTTCTCACTTACATCATGGATAATGGTATGAGTTTTATTATGTTTACAAGTAAGACTATTCTACATGGACAGTACATGTCATTCCATTTCCGGCGGTATGTGGAATGTCACATAACTCCTCACAGTTAGAGAGTTATGGCCATGTGAAGTTGGAGAACCCTCATGAGTCATCTAGAAGCCCCAAAAGGTGAAAATAGTCAAAGTGTTTGCAAAAGAAATTATTTAAATAATAAAGTTAATGGAGAACTCCCTAAAATAAGGAAAGTGGCGTGCTACATGAAAGTATAAATAAGAGTCAAGACTCTCTCATTCAATAAAATTTGAACCTATTGAATATCATTGAATATATGTTTTGTGAAAGGTTATTTGGGTAGGTATTATTGATAGAGAAAAGTGCGACATAAAAATCTCGGCAGAAAAATCATGGCAAAAAAATTGCGGCAGAAAAATCATGACCGAAAAGTGCAATAGATAAATCACGGCAGAAAAAGTGCGGTAGAAAAATCACGGCATCAACATGCTTGGGGTCTATTTATGAGAGATATGGCACATCTTGTTTGAGGTATGTTTTGTGAGCTAGGGTTTAGCTCTTGATATGGTATTGGATGTTCAGTATTGTTGCATATATCATATTTTTTGAGGGATATAGTTGGTATTTTGTTGTTGGTATTTGGCATATGGGTATTGGTCTTTTGGTTGTGATGTGTTGTTGAAGTTGTTGGTTTAGATTGAGGTTACATAATAGTGAGGTTGTGGCACATGGTTTGATATAAGGGTATATGGTATTTGGTCTATGGATAGAGTGATGAATTGTTAGATAACTTTTGATGGTTATATCGGTGTATGTCTTTGGTATATGGTTGAGGTACATGTTGGATACATGGTTGAGACAAGTAGTTGATGAGTTGGCACATACATGAGGTGTATAGTTGATGATGTTGGTACATCTTGATGAGTCATAATTGATGTGTAGTTGATGCATGGTTGATTCATGGTACATGATGGTTCAAGTTATTGGTGTAGGTTATTTGGTGCAGGTTGATTGGTATAGGTTGTTACAAGTTATTGGTACATGTTGACAGTGATAGGTTGAGAGTGGAAGTGGTTGATTCAGTGATAGTGATAGGTTTTCTACATTTAGAATTTTTATTTCAGGTTTGTTGGACGGGGTAAGGACAGGTGGTTGTAGCCACCTACCAGTTGTAGTTGAAGAACGTAGGGAGTTGTAGCCTCCTTCTGGTTCTAGCCAGAGAATGGGGGAGTTGGATCTTCCCTCAGTTTGTAGCCTAAGAAAGTAGGGGGTTGGAGCCTCCTTCTAGTTTTAGCTGGAAAACAAAGGAAGTTGGTGCTTCCAATGAATGTAAATCTTAAATACGTATAAGAAAAACCATTCCTTGGTTTTCTCTCACTTTGGGTTTCCACGTAAAACACTAGTGTATTGTGTATGTGTATGATTTCTCATTTGTTCATTGTTTATTTACTTTGAAAATATTTGATGATAATGTTGCATTGATATAACACTTGCATTTTGTGGTTGAAAAGAATTGGATTGCTCTATTACTGATTC